>BDUI01007210.1:8661-18798 GCA_002335545.1 Apodemus speciosus
ATTTTTTTTTATTTTGTGTGTGTGGTGTATTGCGTGTGTGTGTGTGTGTGTGTGTGTGTGTGTGTGTGTGTACACACTGTGTGTGAGTACCCACAGAGGCCAGATGAGGGTGCTGGATACTATGGAGCTGGAGTTACAGATTGGTGTGAGCCCCCTGCCAAGGGTGCCGGGGACTGACCGGGTCCGCTGCAGGAACAGGAAGCACTGTCAGCTGCGGAGTTATCGCCCCAGCTTTCGATATTCTTAATCTCATGCTCTTGTCTCTCCCTCTCCATAAGAGCTTTCATTTCCTTTCTAAACCTTAGCTTACTAACCCAGGCAGGACTCTGACCCAATACACAGAAAGACGTGTTGGGTAAACAGAAAACTAAACGCAGTATTCCTGGGGCATCTGCCAAGTAGGTTTCTGTTTACCAGATGTGGTGGTTTGAATGCTTGGCCCATGGAAAGTGGCACTATTGGGAGGTGTGGCCTCATTGGAGTGGGTGTGGCCTTGTTGGAGGAAGCGTGTCGTTGTGTTGTCGGGGCGGACTTTGAGGTTCTTTGCTTAGGCTCCACCCAGGGCAGGAGAGACCCGCCTCCTGGCTGCTTGCTGAAGATAATCTCCTGCTGCTGCCTCTGGATCAAGATGTATAACTCTCAGCACTGCCAGCATCACATCTGCATAGACGCTGCCATGTTCCCACCATGATGATAGTGGACCGAACCTCTGAAACTGTAAGCCAGCCCCAATTAATTTTTTTTTTTAAATAAGAGTTAACTAAGACACCAGAAAAGCTATCACCTTCCTCATCTACCCTGATGGTTAACTGCCTTGGGCAAATGATTCGAGTTCCTGATTAATTCCAACAAGCCCAAAACAGATCTACCGAGAGTTGCCTTGGTCGCAGGGCAGTGGTGGTGCGGGCCTTTAATCCCAGCACTTGGGAAGCAGAGGCAGGCAGATTTCTGAGTTCAAGGCCAACCTGGTCTACAGAGATCCAGGACAGCCAGGGCTACACAGAGAAACCCTGTCTCGAAAAAAACAAAAAACAAAAAACAAAAAACAAAACAAACAACAAAAAAAAAAGAGTTGCCTTGGTCATGGTGTCTCTTCACAGCAAAGAACAACCTAAGCCTCAAACACAAGTTTTATAGTACTTGATGAAAAAGACTCATATTTAATGTTTCTTATACAAYACAGGAGCAGAAAATCAAGCCTGTCCCAGAGGTGGGCAGTTATTTCTTTAGGCTACGCAGGGCACCTTTCTGTCCTACCAAAAGGTATGTTAATGGGCAGAGATCRTTTTCCCMGCCAGGGTCTCTCTTAGCAGCCAGTTGTGGCGGGATGGAGAGGCCACAGATGCAGCCGCAGCCACAGTGTCAACACACCAAGGTGACTGAGAAAAATTCTCAATAGCCTAGGCCTATAAAGGTTAAAGAGTTCACAAAGTTAAAAGCAGGTGCTCCTAGAAACCATAAGGTGAGGTTAAGTAGGAAAGCCGGCGCTAGGAATGGCTTACAACTCGTTCCCAGGAGTTGCCTAAGACCATTAGAAAACACAGATATTTATATTATGATTCATAATGGTAGCAAAATTACAGGTATGAAGTGGCAATGAAAATAATTTTATGAGTGAGGCTCACCCCAACATGAGGAGCTATATTAAAGGATCTTAGCATTAGAAATGTTGGGAGCTACTAAGTTAGAGAAATAGAACTGGTAGAATGAATGTATTTATGATTTATTGTAATGGCTTATAGGTTGTTGTCCAGCTAGAACAACARTGGCTGTCTCCCAAGAGAACACCCAAGAATCCAATAGTTGTTCAATCCATGAGSCTGGATGTCTCAGCTGGTCTTCAGTATATGCAARAATCCCAGTGAAGTTGGCTCTAAAGCTARCAAAGGAATACCTCTGTAGTAGGTATATGAACTTGCCAGTGAGAGTGAGCAAGTAGGCAAAAAGCCAAAGATCCTTTCTTCTACATCCTTTATATCAGCTGCCATGCAAAGGTGTGGCCCAGAGGCNTCTATAGGTGTGAGCTATCATGTCTATCTTAGATTGTACTTTTAATTTTCTAATTAACATATAGTAACTGTGTGTATTTACAAAGGACCAGGTGACCCTTCAATATATGTAGCATACATTCAATAGTTGTATCAGATCCTATCAGGTCATACCAGCTCCTGCTCACCCTACATCTGTCTTCAGAGTCCTGTTAGGGTAAGGTTTATAGAAGAAGGCAAAAGCTGGTGAAATGACTCAGTGAGTGCTTTGAATCTAAACTTGATGATCTGAGTTCGAACACTGGAACTGACATGGTGTAAGCAGAAAATGGACTCCCGTAAGTCGTATTGTGACTCGCACATGTGTGCTAAGGCACTCAGCATCCCCTGCCAGTCACACGTACATTCAAACACGTGGACCATGTGAAAATAGAAAGAAACATGAGTAACTAAACACTCCGGTCAAGGTATGGGCCCTTTTCAGATTGTCTCTAACAGTTGTGATCTAGACTTGCAAAATGGAAATGAACTGCTGGTGAGCTGTTCTGCTGCATGTGTGTGGGCTGGCTGGTCTTGTGTCAACTTGACACACAGGCTATTATCTGAAAGAAGAGAGCCTCAGGTGAGAAAATGCCTCCATAATATCCAGCCATAAGGCATTTTCTTAGTTAGTGATTGTTGTGGGAGATCCCTGATGATGGTGGGTGGGGCCGTCCCTGGGCTCCTGATCCTGGGTTCTATGAGAAGGCAGGCTGAGCAAGTCATGAGGAACGAGTCGGTAAGCAACACTTCTCTACAGTCTGCATCAGCCCTTGCCTTCAGGTTCCTGCCCTGTTTGAGTTTCCATCCCCACTTCCTTCAATGCTGAACAGCACTGGGAAGTGTAAGCCAAATTAACTCTTTCTTCACCTTGCTTTTTGGTCATGGTGTTTCATCACAGCACTGGAAACACTAAGACAGTGTGCAAAGGCTGTTCCAAAAAAAAAAAAACATGAAAAGACAAGAGTATAGCTCTCAGGCAAGTTTGCTCTATTGCTTTCAAGGGGCATTCTGGATCTGTGCATTTGCATGGAAATTTTATTGATCTATTTTGAGAACTATATTGGTTTAATATTTTAATATTATTGCCTGATTTCCCTTAATAAGAAGCCATTTCTGCTTGATAAAATTACTTGCATTTTTAAATGTTTATCCTCTTAAAGTATATCTGATCCCTTTCCACGTACTAAAGGTAGCCTTATATACTGTTTCTTTATATACTGTTAAATAGAAGCTATAGTGGGATGCTTCCTTTCTCCAAAGTGAATTGCAGAATAATAATTTTATTTATTAAAAATACGTTTGGTGTATACACATATACGTATGCTTAATGGAAAGAAATAAATGTATAAGTTGATATACTCAGTATTGATAAAATCCATGAAAGATGGCAAAGCATAATTGGGAGGTTTCAGTACAATTTTTTTTAAAAAAAAAACGTTTTCAGTACAATTATTTTACAATCAGACATATGCATTCTACGTCGAATGTGGTAAGGGCCCTCCTGTAATAGGAAGCAGCTCTGTGACTTCACCTAAAATCTTTGATGTCAGAGGAAAAGTTCAGAGCGAAGCAAAGTCAAGCAGAAGGGATGAGGCCTTCRTGTGTGCTGTGTGTATGTGTGCTACATGTGATCAGCCCCTGCTCTTAGGAGCCCATGAGAACCTCTGGGGCCACTCACACTAATCCCACATGACTAAGTAGTTCCTCAATTATAGTTCTTGTTTATAAAAAAGAACTCAAACACTACATAGTTATGATCTTAATAATCCACAGTAACAAAGATGTGATAATCCTCCACTGATACACTAGCTGCCTCCCCAGAAGACATTCCCCACAATTCCAACCATTATCTCCATCCCATGTTTATCTACACACACNCAATGGAGCGATGTTGCAGCTCAGCAGGCTTCTTCCCAACCATGGCCCACATCATTTTTCTTCCTCTGATTCTCTCGTCCTAGAGAGATCAACCATCTGCTACATCTCCATCTTTGGAGAAAGATATCTACTCTGTCTTAGCAGAGCATGTGGGGACAGATCTGCCACTTTTGAATTAATGCTTCATTCTMCCAGGGAGACCCGGTTCTATGAGGAAAGCCACCRGTAACGCTCTTTCCCCCTTCTTGGCACCAGGTAAAACTTCTTCTCTTCTTGTAGGGCTGCAGACGTCTCCAGTCTGTCATGGTATGTTGGCTAAAGTCATCTGCTCCAGAAAGCCCTTACCACAGAAAGCTCTAGTGAGGCTCTGAGTGACCAGCAAGGCTTCCAGGGCTCTCTGTGACATCACCACCAGAACTGCTCACATCTGTAAACCCCACTTAGACTCACACATGACAAGGAGATAAGTAAAGGCCAGGGACTAAGGAGGGCAATGAAGAGAGACTCGAACATTTAGGATCATCAAAGATATCATGTAAGGAGATAAATAGTAAACAGTTCAGGGGTTGACGACCACATGTGGTCCCTGATACAACTATTCAACTGTGGGGTAGGAACAGCCACAGCCACTAAAAATATGTAATGAAGAGCTGGAGGTGTGTGGCTGAGCTAGTATTGTGCTTACTAACATTCAGCAATCTCTATTTAATACCCAGCACCGCACTAAAAAGCTGTGGCGGCACACACCTGTAACCCAGCATGCAGGAGGTCAAGGTGGAAGAARCAAAAGGCCAAAGTCATCTCCAGTTACATAGTGACTCCAAGGCCAGCCTGGGCTACTAAGACCTGTCTCAAAAAGCAAAGCAGACTCAGGTGAACTCCAGTCACTGGTTTAAATGAGCACAAACCAAAACTATGCATGCATAGCCTAAATGCTGGAAATCTATTAAATCTAATAAAGTCTTTTTAAAATACATGACCTGACTATGTTCCAGTAGAGCCTTATTTACAAAGACAAATGGTGGTCAGCTAAGTATGCTGAGGCCTGGTGCTGCTTTGCTACCTCCTATGTGCCACCAGGCTTTCTCTTTTGCTGGGAAGTTTGAAACAGGAGAAGCTAAGACATGTGAGAAAAACACCGGATACCTACCTCCTAATGCTAACAGTTTCACCCTGGCTTCATCATGAGTCTGCTGGTCTCGCCTGGATCTGATGGCTGTGCCATATACAGATTTTGCACCTTGTCACATGGTTCCGACATTTTGTAGACACAGATGAGAAAATAAACTCTGAGTTCTTGATCAGTTTTGTATGATTCCTTCTGGGATATGCTGGTTTGATTCATTTAATTGATTAAAGACTGGTCTTGATTTCAGTGCCCAGCTTCTGCCAAGCATGTGGCATCTACTGAGAAGCTGTTAGCTTAGRAAATCTGTTTAACRGGAGCACCTTTCTATATAGCTGGGAATGACCTTGAACTTTTGGATCTCCTGCCTCTTACTGGTATGGGTCATATCCCAATATACTAAGTACTGGGATTACAGGTGTGTCACACAATGCATGTTTTATGCAGTGCTGGGAACTGAACCCAGGGCCTCATATATGCTATAAATGAGTTACATCTTAAGTCTACATACACATCTAGAGTGGTGTTTAAGGAACTGTCTGGGCACCATTGCCTCACCAAGCTGCTGTGGACAATTAGCCATCACAGACATCTAGTAGACTTGTGATTGCTGTGTTCTATCTTCTATTATGGTGTTTAGGTCATCCCAGTCCACTGGGATACATTGTATGATCCTTACAACCTAAATAGCACCCTTTATTGCTGAGTGTTTAATAGCGAGAATGGAACTTTCCTTGGAAATCATGTCATGAAAATGTCTCCTTCAGAAAGAATTAATCCTCGACATTTAGATGATGGCTTCGGAGACTAGGCCTAAGATGAGTTTTCATCTCCAAATATTCTAAAACCTTGNTGGATGTCTCAGCTGGTCTTCAGTATATGCAARAATCCCAGTGAAGTTGGCTCTAAAGCTAGCAAAGGAATACCTCTGTAGTAGGTATATGAACTTGCCAGTGAGAGTGAGCAAGTAGGCAAAAAGCCAAAGATCCTTTCTTCTACATCCTTTATATCAGCTGCCATGCAAAGGTGTGGCCCAGAGGCAGGGAGGGTCTTCCTATATCAAATGATCCAATCAAGAAAAATCTCTCACGGATGTGCCCAGCTGCTTGGGGTTTTGTTAGTTTCAGATATAGTCAAGGTGACAGCCAAGAATAAGAGAATATAAGTCCACCCTTGTTAACTTGACACACAATCATATCTCCTAATATCATGCTTAATCTACAAATGAAATTAATAACCAGGTCATAATTATGCATAACATGATATGACTATCCCATGTACAACTGAAAATGTATTATCTATTTTAGAATTGGTGAGGTAATGTTATTTGAAGGACTTTTTTTAGTGTTTCCTAACTTAAATACTATAATCACTAATATTATATTAATTGATTATATATTTCATAATAAAGAAATCAACAAATGAAAACACAACTATCTCTACAAACACATTCCTAACAAAATACGACAGAAACACTCATGTCACTTATAATCCCCATTCCTGCAAATGGTCACATGGCTTGAGATGGTATTTCTAACTACCTTCCTCTGCTACCCATTCTGTATTTTCTCTGCCTTCAGCAAGCACCTTATAAGATCTTGGATCTTTGCCCAGAGGAGAGATCCCTATCTTCATTCCTGAAGGACATATGCCCTTTGTCATCCTGACTGTATTGAATTGTTTTGCTGCTGACTTTAATCACAAGACACAATAACCAAGAGATGCTCTAATGGATTTACAGACTTAATTTTCCTTTCCTACAATGTGGAGAATTAAACCTTACACAGGGTACCCATTCTAGCACTGCAGTTTCCCTGAGCCTTAAAACCCCTTCATCAACACTAATCCGAGGRCTATCTCCAGCTTCTTTTCAGGAGGCCACCTTTGACAAATGCTTCAGCCAACCACACTTTGATACCATCTACGTTCGAGCTTCTGTATTAAATCTAGAATTCCCACTCAATGGACCTATATCAAGAAACTCAACCTGATCTAGTTTTTTGTTCCTTCCACTGTTATTCCACACCCATAGAATCCATTCTCACACACGGTTTCCAGGATTCTGCTTGAAGAAATCAGAAGTTCACTAAGCTCTTTAATGGTATAGCGCATCTCCTCATGAAATGAGCTTTCTATTTTCCCTCTAGCAGCCTGCTTAGCTTTAAGTCTCATTGAGTATATTCAAGTTGACAATCCAAGGATGCCCATCACGGCCACTGAGGTCCTAGAAACCCCTCAAACAATGGAGGCTTTTTGCTACAATTGTTGCTTGCCTTCCAGAACAGGTAGACCCTATTGCTAAAGATGTTGCATCCTTTGGTTGTAGGACTTGAAGAAACAAAGGAAGGACCAGACCTAAAGAGTCCCCTCCCTGTGAGCTAGATCCTACAGTATCAGAAGCTACTACAGAGGATTCTGGGAGAATTAAGACGACAAGTCCCACTCAGCTTCATAATGAAAGTGCCAGGTAAGATATGCTAGCCTGTGCAATAGTGGCTTGAGTAGTTATGAGTGGAACCAATTCTCTGATTGGACTGAAGGCTCAAGACCTGTATCGCAGAGGGAAATTCATATCTAGTACTGAGAAGTTAGACGACCTGTGACTAGGAAAGCCACAGGCTCCAGTGGAGGAGCGACTGCCATAGCTTGATTGTGGACACAGAGGTGCCTCCCCTCACGTGTGTTTATGATCACAGGTTATCACCACAATCTATGTCCATTTGGCTATTTCTCTGTTTCCCATTTTCAGACTTTCCCTCACTTGTATTTCATAGTTGGAGACACACCCACATACTACCCAAGACTCGCCAAGAGCCCCGGTTCAAAGATGGAGCCAAGCAACCTCCACCTTGGAGAGTTCATCTTCTCCCTATTGCAAAAGGATCACCTCAGTTGGGCTTGTTGGCTGTTTCCATGCCCTCGTGGAGGGGTTTTCCAGAGTGCACTTTGGTTGAACCGTGTTTGTCCTAGGGACCTTAGGGGGAAGGGTAGACATTGTTTATGTCTTCCTTGGGAAAGACTTTTTGTAGTAACTCCCATACATAAATGAATTAAAGACTCTGATAAAGAATAATCCAGGGTTGCAGAGAAAGCTCTGGACCCAGGTTCAGTTCCCAGCACCCACATGGGCTCACAACCATCTGCAACTCCTGATCCATAGAGTCCTCTAATTTCTATGGGCACCAGGCACACACCATGTACACAGTTATGCATGCAGACAAAACATAACATCTTAAAAAAGAAAAGAATATTCCACCCAACAGCTACAGAATTCATACTCTTCTCAGCCGGGCAGTGGTGGCGCACGCCTTTAATCCCAGCACTTGGGAGGCAGAGGCAGGTGGATTTCTGAGTTCGAGGCCAGCCTGGGNCAGCCGGGCAGTGGTGGCGCACGCCTTTAATCCCAGCACTTGGGAGGCAGAGGCAGGTGGATTTCTGAGTTCGAGGCCAGCCTGGGTGAGTTCCAGGACAGCCAGGGCTATACAGAGAAACCCTGTCTCAAAAAAACAAAAACAAAAACAAAACAAACAAACAGAATTCATACTCTTCTCATCAACTCAGGGAACCTTTTCCAAAGCAGATCACATTTTAGATCATGAAAGAAGTCTCCATAAATAAAAAAAAAAAAATACTTAAATAACTTTCTTGTATCTTATATTGTTGTAAAATAAAACTAGAAACCAATTATCAAGAAACTACAAAGACGTATCAATACATGGAAATGGAACAACACATTCTCAGTCCTGTTTTTTTTTCTTTTTTATGATCTATTGATTATTATRTGTAAGTACACTGTAGCTGTCTTCAGACACACCAGAAGGGGGTGTCAGATGGTTGTGAGCCACCATGTGGTTGCTGGGATTTGAACTCAAGACTTTCAGAAGAGCAATCAGTGCTCTTAACCACTGAGTCATCTCTCCAGCCCCATTTTTTTTTTTGCTCCTGTTACTGGCAGTTTAGGGTTAGAATCTGGACCCTGGCAGCAATAATAAGCTAGGTTCAACCACCTATCATCAGGAGACCAATTATGGAGACAGAATAGTTGAAAGCAGAGAAAGATTTCTTCTACACGGCCCCATTAACTAGAAAGACAAATGTAGAGATCCAGTGACTTTTCTCCTTAGATGATATTGAGATAGTGACATAGGGTTCAGGTTTAAATAGAGGGGAAGAGCTATGTAGTGATGTCAAAATTGGTCCCACCCACAGTCCCACCCATCCATTCTTGACTCTCACTGTCTGTTACAGTCTTTCCCTAAAGGCATTTGAGAAGCTGTCAGGACTGCATGAAGTCTCCTCCTGGGAGACAGATTCCTCTTCTGTCTGGCATCAGGTGWCAGCCTTTTCCTGCCCCAGCAGGACATTCCTGAGGAAATTCCTGTTCTTTGGGGTCTGTTGTCTCAACAATGTGGTCATTGAAGTGTGGAGCCGGGACTTTTCTTAGAATAGCTTGGCCAGGATAAGTTACAGTCCTATTTTCAGACCTAGATCTTGAGAGACTTGGTGTAAGAATTCCTGAGATATGCCTGYGCCAGAATCAAACTTCATAAACAGAAGCAAGGAGAAACCAAAGCTGGGACATTCAGTTAGTGGTGGGTAACCATGGCCAAGGACTATTTTTCCATGACCTTTTGGCTTTCATTCTTTGTTGCTATTGTTGTTAGGTKTTGCTTTTGTTTTATTTTGGTTTTGGTTTTTGGAGACAGGATCTAASTAAGAATTCCTGGCTGACCTGGAACTGACCTGATTTATAAACCAGGCTAACTTTGAACTCAGAGAGATCCATTAGCCTGTGCCTCCCAAGTACTGGGATTAAAGGTATGAGCCACCATGCTCAGCTCGGGTTCCCTTAGAAAGCGCTGGCACAAGTGACTCCATTTTTGTTGGCTTCAAGACAAGGTCTCTCTATGGATCTGAGGCTAGAACCAAGCTTGCGATAGTCCTTCTTTAGCCTATTAAATGCTAGGATGAAAGCCAGTGCCAGTGGGACTCTATTTTAAGTCTAAAAATATCCCCTCTTTTCTCTGAACAAGTTTCTCGGAAGACATCAATTAATCTGGTGGTCTAGTTTTGACTCCCAATTGTCACTGAGGAATAAGATCT
>BDUI01007210.1:58382-71792 GCA_002335545.1 Apodemus speciosus
ATTAAATTTTCAAGTGTTATCGGCCCAGGAGAATGTTTATAATACAACTTGAAAGTCAAAATTTCACAAGTAACCATTCCAGGCAGCATGACATCAAATAGAGTTACTGAGCAGCAGGAATGTGGCTACAGAGACAAGGAAAGGAAACCAGGTCCTTGAATTTGGCTGGAGGATGTGTCCTTGTGGCGTTGTCAGCTTCTCTCTCTGCTGGTGACAGGTACTGTCTAAAATATCATAAAATATTAAAACACTTATCTGTTTTATCACCAGGTTTAGGGTTTGGGTTAGGTGAGTGAGGAGGGAACAAAACTAAAGAAAGTATGTTTTTATTGCTTCATAACACTTACCAGTGTGGGCAGTATGATGCCATGAGCTACAGATGCTGGGGCCACCATCCTACCCTCCTACCAGCTAAGATATTGGGTTCCACACACATGCGTGAACATGTCAGGGATCTTCGGGCTTCAAGTGGCWRAAACTCARCTGAAGTTGAATTGATGTATGTGGTTCCATTTTTCTGCATCTTCCCTTGTGGKGTCCAGGTGGCACTGTGCTCCAAACAGGGAAGGACAGAGCAGAACYGAGTTTTTGGACCATGTCTTCCCTTGGTGTGTCTGGACTCAAGTACACACCAGGCAGAAAGGAAGTGAAGCCCAGAACARTTGGGTAAGTCAGTAGACCCCCTCTGGCAGTGAATGCCAGGAAGGGAGGAGGTTTCCTTTGGAGATCTCAGTGTTAKAGCTCTTTAATGYTATAGCTCTTTTAGATKATGACGTTCAATGAAACAGCTCTCAGCAGTATTSAACTTAATAGTTCGTGTACATTACTTTATTTGGGGTAAACCAAGGGTTATATAGTTTTGGGGAAGGGGTGAGCATACTCAGGGTAGGTATAGGTCATTGGCTGAAGACTAAGGTACCAAGATRTTTCATTAGCATGGGGAGGCATTCCAGGAATCCCAGGTGCAGGACTATGTGACATTCCTTAGATGGGGTCTGGGATTYCCCAGAGAAGAAGAGGTCCCATCAACAAAAGGAACMCACAATTTTTCACTTAGCTCAGGTCTGTTTGGTAATGTCAGACTTCAATCTTAGCAGCAGAGTTTCCCAACAGATATTGACAAAAGCAGAAAGCAGATAGATAGGCTCATGACTGAAAAGTCCAGATGCTACCAATGCTGTATCCAGGCACCAGACAAACTGTCTTGTCCCCAGTCATCTCTGTTGGCTTCTTTTCTGTGCATCCATTTCAGTGTGGTTAGGCATGGCACCAGCAAATGAAGACTTTCATTCTGAGGCCACATCAGTAGAAAGACCAAGTCTTTTCTTTAGCATTAGTGAAGTACAAAATGGAGCCAGTGCTGACTGCAGAGATGATGGTGCAGCTGGCCCTGTATGCAGGACTTGTGGCTCTCTTAACCAGCTGAGGATTCTGCTCTGTCAGATTCATGTGGACTAATATGTTGAACAGATGTTTCCTTCTGGACATCTGCCCATGTCTCTACCTGCTCCTTCTTGCATGGTGTGGTCAAATCCATTTCTAAACAAAAACAAAGATAACCCCATATATAGCGAAGACCTTCAAGATCACTCCAGGCATCAGCAAACCAAGAAAGTCTAATGCACAGAGAACATATAGCAGTGGTGCCACTGAGGTTTCATAGGATCCGACCTATAATTTACATTTTTCTGTAATCACATTAAAAAAAGTAAAAAGCCACCCAAGTTCCTGTTATCAGCAACATATTTTCTAATACATCTCCACACAGTATTAGTTCACCATACATATAATCAATAGAAATAAGATACTTTCAGTTAGCTTTGTTTACCCAAGATATGAGTGCCACTATTGTACCTTTAGGGATATCTTGCCATATTGGTTATAGTTCATTGGCATCAGAACTGGTTAAACTATTGATTTCATTCCTTGACAGCTTTTAAAAGACTAGTGAGTCTCCTTCTTAGTAAGTTGCCTTGAGGGACTAATTGAAGGTTGACTCCTGATGTGCCTGGAAAGAAACCTTTTGTTTTGGCATCRATCTGCATCTCTGTGTCTCACTTGGGGGCATCTCAAAATAAGTACCACTGACTGAGGGTCCAAGAGACCTCCCCCACCAGAGTGACCACTGACTAGGCTGATTGGAGGGAAAAAGACAGAGCTCAGCAACGGCAACAGGCACCTAAGTAAATGTTTGTCTCTCTGTCTTCCTCTTTCCCTTTTGGCTGGAGAGCACAGTGGTGGCTGGAAAGCCTCTGGTCTGGTGCAGTCAATTGCAGCGGGCAGACTTGCCTTAATACCAGGACCGGGGAATCTGGGGGATGCTTCAGGGCCCCTGGAGGGAGTCTAGAGGACTCTGCTCCTTTTGGAAATGGCAAGAWACAGTATCTGCAGGAGCTGAGTCTTGCTATAACCTGGTTTCTGTGCCCGTGGCAGGGGCAAACTGAGTGTAGATTGTCTTTCTCTGTGTTCTTGGACTTAGAACGTCTGTGCCCATGGCAGGGGCGAACTGTCTGTATTTGATTGTCTTTCTCTGTGTTTGTTGGTGTTGGTTATCATTCTGTGTTCTTGGACTTGGACTGATRACATTTTTGGATATGGGGCAGACTGAATCTACCCCATCAAATATCCTAGTTAACCACTGGAGGAGAAAACTCATCAGTARTAGTAAAGAAGGAAAGTTAGTTACTCTCTGCTTCTCTGAATGGCCTACCTTCAAAGTGSGGTGGCCACCCGTAGGGACCTTTGWCTTTCAGRTGATCAAAGCAGTAGAGGAAAGAGTCTTTAGGYCAGGATCCTGTGAGTACCCAGACCAAGTGTCCTATATAGTTACCTGGAAGAATCTAGTGGAGGACACRGTACCATGGATMAAAGCCTTTCTTTYCCYAAGACCTACCTCACAGGTTCTGGCTGTCAGGGAAAAGGAAACCCAGAAGGAAGGATCCAGACCTGAGAAGAAATCAATCCTCCAAGACYCTTCAACAGTGGACCTGTTGCTCTAAGACCTTCCTCCTCCATATCCSCCTACCCTTGCCAATGGTCCCGCCAGTGCCAGCACCAGCTYTGGGATCCTCAGCCTATATGGGACTGGGGCTGTTGTACCGCCCCCCTTTACCAGAGGGAGGAGTGGGAGGAGACCCCCAACTTACCAGTCATGCCATGGGGCCCTGAAGTCTGAGAGCCACCCCCCTGATACCACAGTGGCTCTCCTACTGAGGGCATATTGGCCTCTAGATAAGGGCAATCAGGCTATGCAATATTGGCCTTTCAATATTGGCCTTTCTCTTCAGCTGACTTGTACAACTGGAAGGCCCAATACCTCCCCTTTCAGATAACCCCAAGGGGCTGACTAATCTCTTTGGGACTGTTTCATTTACTCATCAGCCCACCTGGGTTGATATCCAACAACTCGTGAGCATGCTCTTCACAACCGAAGAGCAAGAGAGGATAACGTAGGAAGCCAGAGTGAATGCCCCCTCAGACATGGAAGCAACATCGATTGACCAGGTTGTCATCAACAGGAGTTTCCCCTGACTAGACCAGACAGGGACTTTAATACAGCAGAAGGCAAAGGGCATCTGAAGGTCTACCGCCAGGCTCATTGGCAGGTCTCAAGGGGGCTGCACCAGGACCCACAAATTTGACCAAGGTACATGAGGTTAAACAGGGATGAGATGAGTCACCTGCTGCCTTTCTAGAGTGACTCATGGAGACATTCTGTCAGTATACACCCTATGACCTCAGCATCGAGGAGCACAAAGCTACTGTGACTATACTTTTTATAGACCAGGCTGATGAAGCTAGCAACTGTGAGTATTATTAATTGCCCAGGACATCAGAAGGGAAGGGACTCAGTAGCCTGAGGCAATAAACAGGCAGATCAAGTGGCTTGAGAAGTGGCTATGCAGGAGCCTATCCCAGTTATGGGCCTGCAAGAGACACCCACTGGGAAATGGGACTGGACTAAGAGATGGCCTCACTTAGAACATACAGAAGAAGAAAGGACTCAGATTGCTAGTCACCCTACCAGCTACTACCTAGAGAAGGAAGGGCAGAGGCACACACAAGAAGGAAAAACTATACTCCCCAGAAAACAAGCTGAGGACTTACTAGACCAAATGCAAAGATGGACCTATTTAGGGGGTAAGAAGCTCATCTAAGCCATCCGTGGATCTAAGGTATACATAATGGACCCTGTAGAACAGTGTAAGATATGTCAGCAAATAAATGCTAATGCAGCCAAGAGCAAACAGGGCAAAAGATCTAAGGAGAGCAGCCTGGGGTTTATTGGGAGGTTGATTTTTCTTACAAATACCTTCTAGTGTTTGCAGATACTTTCTCTGGGTGGGTTAAGGCTTTCCCCACCAAGCAGGAAATAGCTAACACGGTAGTCAAGAAGATATTAGAAGAAATTCTCTCAATGTTAGGAGTGCCAAGGTAAAGGGATTGGATCATTGTCCTACTTTTGTCTCTAAGATAAGTCAGGGATTGGCAGAGATGTTGGGGACTAATTGGAAGCTCCATTGTGTGTACTGTTTCCCAGAGCTCAGGGCAGGTAGAGGGGATGAACAGAACCCTAAAAGAGACCTTAACTAAATTGTCCTTAAAAACAATTTAGGTGCTGACTGGGTGGTACTCCTTCCCCTGGCCCTGTTCTGAGCCTGGAACAAGCCTACCATTTTAACCTGACCCCTTTTGAGATCCTGTATGAGATTCCCACTCCCTTGACCCCAACTCCCTTGGTGTCCACTGGGCCCTCCCTGGAGGTATCCCAACTCACTGATAGGAACCTCTTCTTAAGGCTCCAAGTACTTCAGTCAACACAGCATGAGATTTGGCCCAAACTATCTTCTTTAACTATTCCAGGGATGCCAGAGACCCCTGACTGCTTCCAGACTGGTGACTGGGTGTACGTAAGGAGGCATCAGGCATAGTCACTGGAACCCTTGTGGAAGGGACCCTTCCTGGTGCTGCTAACCATTCCCACAGCCCTCAAGGTAAACAGCCTGGGTACACACTTCTGATGTGAAACCTGCTGATGTCCTGCTCCCTGGGGACCCCCACTGAACAATACAGAAGATGGACAATCTGCTCAAGCTCAAGATCACTTGACCTTGATCATTGGTACCTTTGGATTTTGGTTCTTTCCCCCATCCTATGTGCCTGTCCACCAAACCTGTTACAGCACTCAGTGTCTCCCTTCTGTTGGGGTTGAAGATGGCCAGGGCAGCCTCCAGGACCTCAGCTGTGGTCTTACATGGGAAAATTTATGATAGTCTGAGGGTAGCCATTGATTTAAATATATAAAGAATAGAAACTTCTACAGTCACCTTAAAGAATCACTGACTTCATTATCAGAAGTAGTACTACAGAATAGGAGGGGATTAGACTTAACTTTTCCTCCAGCAAGGAGGGCATGTGCTGTTTTAGCTGAGGAGTGTTGCTTTTATATAGACCATTCTGGGGTTCTGAAAGATTCARTGTCAAAGGTGAGAGAAGGACTAGCCAAGTGGAAGAAAGAAAGAGAACAGAGTCAGGTCTGGTTTGAGTCTTGGTTTAATTCCTCCACTTTGTTAACCACCCTCATATTCACCTTATTAAAACCCCAATTGTTCTCCTGCTATTGTTGATCTTTGGACCCTGTATATTGAACAACCTTATAGCCCTCATAAAAGCAAGACTAGGAGCAGTACAGCTGATGGTCCTGCACCAACAATATGAGACCCTGAGGACAGGATCTGAAGAATATGAGTTAGGTACCCAAGACCCCTGAGCATAGCTCCAGGATTGAAGCTTGTACAAGAAAAGTGAGAGACTCTAGGGAGTTTTTCAGTCCCACACCTTTCTTGCAGCTTCCCCTTCTGACCTGGGGTAGGCCAAATTCCATTCTCCATCCACAGGAACATTCTTGAGTAAAAAATTCTCACAATGTAATGATTGATAATTACCTGACCCTCTGGAAAGTCCCAGGTAGAGTTCAAATGTGTGTCATGCTTGCCAGACAAAAGATTTAAAGGTCAATATGCTTAGCCAGTAAGTTTGAACTGTAACCTTGCTGGTGTAACCAGTGCCCCTAAAAAGTATAAAAACTGCTTGTAATAGCCATTTGGAGTTGCCTTCTTAGTAACTTGCCTTGAGGGACTAATTGAAGGTTGACCCTGATGCACCAGAAAATAAACCTCTTGCTCTTGCATCGATCAAAATCCAAAACAAAACAAAAACAACCAATACCCAAAACTTTATCATATTACCAAAGCTAGACCCCAAGAAAGAGGCTTCAAGTTAGATCCAGCTTGAATTTTCAGAGTATTGTGTCTAAAATGTGTGGTGTCTTCAGAAATAGAGACTAACTTTTAACCACTGAGAAGCAATTAAGAGCAGCAGCAATGGCCTATATTGTTTTTGGAGTTACTTGGACTCTATTGACTAACAACTCAAAATGGGATTTACATGTCTGGAACTGGGGTTTTTGTTAGATGGTCTATAGCTTTTGTGAGAAGCATTGTCATACCAAGGGGCATTACTTCATTTAACACATACTCATACACACATGCACACAAACACATGCACATGTTGTATATAAGTAGGTAAATGTAAAATAATATAGTTCCTTGAAGTTTTATCAAACATCATTGATGTGATTTGTGCTCCCTCCTTCTCTCTACTCAATAGGAGGGAAGTCGTGTCTGGTACTAGAAACCTAGCCAACTATCCAGGGCTAGTATGGCCATAGGTCTTAGAAGATAACCTACTATGTCACTTTTACTAGACAGGCTTTGTGGTGATCTGAATAAAAATGATCTCATAGGCTCATAGGTAGTTGCACTATTAGGAGGTGTGGCCTTGTTGGAAGAAGTATGTCACTAGAAGTGAGCTTTGAGGTCTCAGAAGCTCAAGCCAGGCCCAGTGGCTCACTTGCTTTTCTTGTTACCCGTGGATCCAGATGTATGACTCTCATCTACCTCTCCAGTACCATGTCTGCCTGCATGCCATCAACCTTTTTGCCATGATGGGAGTAACACTAATCTCTGAACTATAAGCCAGCCTTAATTAAATGTTTTTCTGATAAGAGTTGCTGTAGTATTGGTGTGTCTTCACAGCAATAGAAACCTTAACTAAGACGGGTATAATTACTAACTGCATTCTAAAACCTATCTGTATACATATAGATAAGCATAGCTCTCACCCATCATCTAAGAAGCTCTTTACAGAAAACAGAGGCCATTGCAGAAAGCCACAATAGATCATTATGTAGAAATGTATTAGGTGGAGCCCATCCCAAAGGATATATTTACAACACAACTTCTCTGCCTAGGGCTCTAGGGACATCATGGAAGAAGGGTCAGTAAGACTGTAAGAGCCAGAAGATCAGGAAGTCTGCTGTGAAACTGTGTCTTCTAGAAATGACTGAGGAGCTACATCCAAGATGCCTTCATAATTATGGCTGCCTAAATAAGACCGTAATAATGACAATATCAACAGACAAGCTAATGCAGAAGAAGGAAATCTTACAGGGTCCTACTCCTAGACAAAGAGCTATAGGTAACTAGTGACTGCTGAGGGGAGAACTGATATCCCAGGGATAGCTTATTAACTTAATTGCTTATCTGATACAAAGTAGAAAGCCTTGAAACCATGTAGACACAAGGCCCATTCAATAGACTCGGCAGGTTTTACTTATATACTTATGTGTACATCCATATCTACATATATAAGTACATAGATATATATGATAGATAGATAGGTACTTTATATGATAATGCTATAGCATTATAACTCCTTTTGAGAAGTAGGATTTTACATATTTTGTATATTTTGTTTTGTGATTTTTTTTCTATAATGAGCATATAGCTCTTCCTAATTAATGATAAAACATCAAAAAGTATGCAGTGGTCATTTCTGTGGCATGCCCACTTGTAGAAATACCTCCTAATTGGCCCCAGGGCTCTAGCTTTGGCATCTGAGCTTGATGTCTTTTTCAGTCATCAGAATGAGGATGGATCATTCCGACTTTCCAGATTGGCTTTTAATGTGATTCTGACAGTCTTAGAGGCACACAGGTGCCAGAAGCAAAAGACAAAATAACCTCAACAAGCTGGACCACAGCATAAATCTAAGGACAAATATGCCCATGAGATGACACACTTCCAATTGGGTTCAAAAGTTAAATTGCTTGATCCAGAAATGTAGGATCATCACCATCACCAAGGGTGTGATTCAAAGGAATTGAGGGTGAGGTTGACTCTAAATGCAGTGTCAGCCAAAGAGGGAACAAAATGCCAAAAATGAGTTCTAACAAGGTATTAATGGAAGCACAGTTTCTAGAACCAGGGAGCAGATGGCCTTGGTCTTGAGGCAATGATCAGTCTCACAGCTATGGAGGGCACTACATTGCTCCTGTTGCCCTCTGAGGGGGTGAGTCAAGTGAAGTCTGCCCAGGAGAAAGTAAGGAGGATGCACTGCAAGAACAATAGAGTTCATAACCCAGGGTCAGAAGTCTAGAAGAAATGTGAGGGGCCTTGTGTGTGTGGTGGCAAAGGGTTCCCCTTCCCCTCTTCACAACAGAAAAAGAAGAAAACAAACCACCAGTGTCACCTTTAACTGTTCATCCAGATTGGCAGGGCAGCACAATAACAAGGTACTCTTCAATATATGTGAATTATTACAAGTTCCATCTTATTGTTGTTTTTGAGACATCTCACTCTGTAGTCCAA
Organism: Apodemus speciosus; assembly: GCA_002335545.1. NCBI lineage: Eukaryota > Metazoa > Chordata > Mammalia > Rodentia > Muridae > Apodemus > Apodemus speciosus. The sequence continues at coordinate 67,094 of BDUI01007210.1, forward strand.
GGTGGCCTCCAATTCAYGGCAATCCTCATCCCTCAGTGTCCCTAAGTGCTGGGATTACAGATATAAGCCATCATACCTTGTTTTTTTAAAATGAGTTTTTATTATAGGTTATGATACATTAATTATTTTTAATAATTTAATTAAACAAAAATCTATGATCTGAAAAGAAATGCAGTTTTTTTCCTCTTTGAAGATGACCTATATCATTAGTCATATCAGTAAAAAAAGACAAGGTGCAAAATTAAAATAAGCATTACAGAACAATACATAGTAGATTGATGCTTTAAAATTTCAACATAGAATGACATATACATAATAGTCATCACAGGACTGAACAGTAATCCTGAAGGCTTTGTTAAACCTTAGCTTCTGTGAAATTTTAAGCTTTGAAATTGACAGTTCTATTACCACACTGAAGGGCATAATTGAAGAAACTCAAGTCCCATTCCTCTTTTCAGTCATTTTCCTATGCTAATTTCTTTTAAGTTCATTAATCCTTTTAAATGCAGACATGGATGGCACAAGAAGTCTGGAGACATAAATGCCTATAGAGTAAAACCCCTTGCACCTAGAAGCCCTCATTCATAGTATCTTGTTTTTCTTTCTGCCCATGAAAATGTAGCCATAGCTGGAGGGGTCACCTTATGACCACGAGGTCGCCAAATTAACCTCCACATAGATAGAAGGTAATGCACACACATATATTATTGTAACCCACATTAACTGCAACAAGAACTCAGAATGTAGATATATTAGTTAATTACTTTTCTTATTGCTATGGCAAAATGCTTGGCCAAATCTACTTATGGACGGCAGGAGGGAGGGGCCTATGTTGTCTCATTGTTTGAGGGTTCTGTCCATCATAGTGGTGGCCATAAGAAAAGATCCATCTGAGACTGAAGTAATATTCTGTGACTCCTTCTATTGCCTCCAGACTCTGGAAATAGGAAGAACTGAATACTGGTGCTCAGCTCACTTTCTCCATTTTCACTTAGTCTGGGATCTCCATCTATGGGATGGCGCCATACACAGGGAGGCTGGTGTTCTCATCTCAGAAAAAGCTCTCCGGTAACACCCTGACAGATTTACCCAGGGTTTTGTTTCTTAGGTGATTCAAAATCCTGCCAAGTAGACAGCCAAGATCAATCACCCCCAACTCTACCCTTGTCAATTTGACAAGAAAAACATTACCTTTACTTCACAGCATCCACACCTGATCCCTAAAGCCTCATGGTCATCTCATAATGCAAAATGCATTTGGTCCATTTGCTAAAGACCAAAAGTGTTCAAAAGTGTAAAAGTAATGCCTGTTCCAAGATTCAGGCAATCTCTTGACTGTAGACCTATGTGGGTCTACATGTTGTAAACTTCCAATATACAATGTCACAGAGTAAACATCCCTATTACAAAAGGAAGATTGGAGCCTTGTAAGGAAATACTGGACCAAAACCAAATCCAGCAGAGAAAGCAAATTCTGGCATCCAGAACTCATAATAGAATCATCTGAGCTCCAACAGCCTTGAGAAGTCCCGCTCTCCATTTTTGCCATTTGTAGCATGCATACCCTCTGTGTTGGGCTGGGTCTACTCAGTGTGATTAACTTACCTTGGTAGGTGCCACCAAGATCCAGCATCTCCAACCTTCTTGGGTTTCCATTGCACTGTAGGCTTTATCTTTATAGCTTTAAGCAATGACCTCCTGAGGTGTCCTTACAGGAAATAAAGTGTTGCTACAAATTGCCGAATCTTGATGGTTTTAAGAGATCTTGGTGCTAGTATCCAGGACTCTAGAGTTCTTTTGAATGTCTGTAAAACCATCACTATGCAAATGATACTGTCACGGTTTGCTGTCAGCCTGAAATGTGGTTTGACCCCATTTAGCTTTAGCCATAATGGCCTCTGTGCATTGTGGTAGTTGAATGTGTAAATATGGCTTCCCTAAACTGCTATTTTTAAGCAGGGAATACCCTCAGTGGCATTTTAAGCTTAGGCTCTTTCTTTTAGTAAATTTGTACTTTTACTGTCTGGAACTGTGGATGGATAGGGTCTCACCCCCAGAGTACTTTTCCTATTGTCCCAGTAAATACAGGAGATCTCTTTATACTGATGCTAATCTTTTTAGCAATCACAGCCACTTCCTCCACACCAACCCAATCAGCAAATTTAAATGCCTTTCCTGGGCAATTTGTCCATTTTTCATATTTTTCTGCTGTGCTTCCTGCTACCTCCCTTACTGTAGACCTGGATGAGATTAGCAAGCAGTAACCAAAATACTGCCTGAGTGCTATCCTCCCTGAAAACTTCCACCACTGAACCATTTACTCCAATTTCAGTTCATCCTAAAGACATGGACAAGATGAAGGCAAATTCTTTGTCAGAACATGACCCAAATGTCCATGAGCCCTGCTCCCAATAGAGTCCCTGCTCCCCTTTGAAATGTCTCCCCTTAAAAATGTCACAAGTTGGTCTTCTACACTAATAAGCAGGGCTCATTAATCTGCTTAAAACAGTGTCAGGCTTCTCTAGCCCATAGCTCTAAACTCCTCCACATTCATCCTGCAAATCAGTTCTAAAGGCTTAAGGACTACATGAGGTTTGTCTCAGCAACAGCCTCTGAATCTATTTTCTGCATCAGCTACCTGTCTGGCTGCTGTGACAAAACGCTTGACAAGAGCAACTTAAGGGGGGGGGGCACTGAACTGTAGTTGTATTTGGGGCTTATGGTTTGAGATTACAGTCTGTTGTGATAGGGAAGGCGAGGTGACAGTGACAAGAACAGCTCCCCTCCCAGCTGCGGCAGCCTGAGCATGAACTGACTGCTCACTGGCTGGCTTCCTCCTCCTTTCCTTTTAGTTTACCCAGAATCCAGCCCATGGAGAGGTACCACTCCTGCTCAAGGTGGGTCGTCTCTTCCCAGTTAAACTTCTTTAGAAACACGTCAAAGGCATGCCCGGAGGACTGTGTTGTCTGGGCAGGGTTCCATCCTGTCAAGCTGACAAGCCATCAGAACTGAGTGCTCAACGATCTGAAGGAGGAAGAAAGTCTTCACTGACTGTAGAATTTCCGGTTCAGAGTGTCAATAAGGAGCCCACCAATTTTGTGGTAGTTTTAAACTGAATTTCTGTTTTTTTTTTCTCTCGTAATGTGAGGAATAAAACCCAAGGCTTTAGCTGGGCAGTGGTGGAACATAACTTTAATCCCAGCACTGAGGAGGCGGAGACAGGCAGATCTCTGAATTGGAGGCCAGTCTGGTCTACAAAGCCAGTTCCGGTGACACAGAGAATCCCTGTCTCAAAAAACAAAAACAAAAACAAACAAAAAAACCAAACCCAACAACAACAACAAAAAACCCAAACCAAAACAAACAAAAAACTCAAGGCTTTGACAAGCTAGGCTAGCATTCTACCATTGAGATATATTCCCAACCACAGGACAAATATTCCTCTTAAGATTTGCACAGATGATATGTTTCTATGGCCTCCTTGGGGTGGGGGTGTAAAACAGAGTCCATCTACCTTTCTAAYTTAGAAATGCCCCTGTAAGCACCCAGCACTTGAGAAACTCCAGGCTCTTTGTAAAAAAAAAAAATGACATTATAGAACATACTTCTCACTTCATTCAGCAGTTTCAGTTCAGAGTTCATAGCAGGAATAGCCCGGCATATGTAGGACATAAGTCATGCAGCAAATCACTCACTGTAGCTCTACAGTTGTAATGTCAAAGGGCTAGAAATGACTCAAATGCTCAACAAACAGAAACAGGTTAAAAATTTTTGAAACACTGGTGCACACAGATTTAATGGAATCCTCTGTCACCAGGGAAGGAAAATAAATCTCTCTTCTCACTGAGCTAGAATTAACAAGTACAGAAAATCACAAATATATCCCTCTGTCCTAGTTTGCTTTTTGTTGCTGTGATAAAAAACCATGACCAAATTGCAACTTGGGGAGGGAAGGTTTATTTCATCATATACTTCACTGTCTCAGTGTATTACTGAGGGAAGTCAGGGCAAAGGCTAAAGGCTGGAACCTGGATGCAGAAACTGAAGCAGAAGCCATGGAGGAGTGCTGCATTGCTGGCTTGCTCAGCCTGCTTTCTTACACAGCTCAGGATGCTCTGCTCAGAGGTAGAACTGCCTCAATGGTCTACTCTTCCCACTCCAATCCTTAATAAAGAAAATGCTACTACAAGCCAACTTGGTGGAGACAATTCCTTAGCTGAGGTCCATTCTCTTTCCAAATAACTCAGTTCATGTTAAGTAGAGAGAGAGAGAGAGAGAGAGAGAGAGAGAGAGAGAGAGAGAGAGAGAGAGAGAGAAGCAGTACACTGCCCTTTCATATATAAAATGGAAAACATGAACTTAAAGTTATATTCAGTTATGCTTGCACTCTGAACATATATGTGATAAATTAATCAAAACAGGTGTGGGAGTCAGGAGATAAATAGAATGGCTTTAGTAAGGAGAAAAATAAACAGATGGGTTGAAGGCTACCTTAGAAATCTCTAAAGCAAGTTTTGTTTTAAATAAGTTTTACATGAAGAAAACACAGAAATGGGAGGCGTAATGCTTCTCATTCTAAGGAGAATGCTGATCTGTTGCGAAAGGACAGGCTTATTTTGAAGCTGTTGCTCATTCCTTCCAAGACACCAATCTTCTCTACTGTCAGTGCTCTAATGGTGCCACTTGCCAAGATTCTGAT
>BDUI01007211.1:6648-20403 GCA_002335545.1 Apodemus speciosus
TGAAAGGCTTCCCTTTGAGTTTGATAGTTGAGTTACTGGGCTTTTGAATTCCATCCTTATTTTTGCTTGAAAGTGAAGAGAGGATGTATGGGTAGGTTGGGTCTAGTTGTTGGAAATGGCTTGGGTAGAATGAAGTCACGTGGACAGAGGGGTCTGTTCTGGTATACAGGATATGCTTTCTGGTCCAAGCCTGGAATGCTGGAGTAGATCTTGTTGGGTGCAAAAGTTGGATATGGTATATGAGGGTCCTGCAAGTTGGGGGTAGGTAGGAGGGTCCTTGCCAAAGCCTAGAGATCATYTGTGGTATAATCATAAGGGGGCCAGAGCAGGTTGGAGAACTGGATGTGGGATCTGGACTAGATCTGGTGGCCTTAGGAGGTGTTGTGGATGGGGAGGGGGACTCATCTTGCTAGACCCCGTAGAAGTAAGTGGGCTTTTACAAAAGAATTTGTTTATTTTTATTTTATAAGTATTTTCTCTGCATTTATGTCTGTGTACCAAATGCACTCAGTGCTCTAGAGGCTGGGTGAGGGTATCAGATCCTCTGTAACTGGAATAATAGGAAGTTGTTAGCTACCACACGGGTTCTTGGAGCACGGCCATGATCTGCGAAATGTCACAAGTACTCATAGAGGATGAGCCATCTCTCCCGCTTCTCTCCCTACCATAGGCATTCTTGAAACTGGATTTTCTACTCACCTGGAATTCACTGAGTAAGTCTGGGTTGCCTGTTTACCGAGCGCTAGGAGTGTGCCTGTCTCCACCTCTGCAGCATTTGGATTGCACGTCTRCACGACCATGCTGGGCTTTGTYACTGGTTCTGGGCTGGATCTCAGGTCCTACAGTACKKACACAGCATGTACTTACCTACTGAGCTATCTTCTCAGYTTATGACTGAATTTTTGACTAAGTTATGTCCAGATTATRAAGTGAACAGCTGAGTTAAGTATTAGAAAATGAAACAGYAGGGTAAGGACAGATCAAAAGTCTGGATAAAAATTGCCTTGGRGACCAAATGAACAATGAGCAACCGCAGACAGGAGAGAGCAGACTGTGGGAGAGCCTCACCCGGATTCCTTTGGAAAACCGTATAAATGTCCCTGCTACGGCTCCTGTTAGGATCCTCAAAGGCATTATACAGCTTCTGACATCACATTTCGGAGACTGTTTCCCACCGACCAATTATTTCACAGCCAGGGGTAAATCAGACATCCCGGTCAGCTGCACGCCACTGAGCAGGTGCTAACCGCTCTGACACTAGAAGGTGAAGTGTCTCTGAGGAGAGAGTGCTTCATCATACTACACGGGCCCAGAAATCAATAAGTGCTTGATGCCTCCTCGTAAGCTCCCTTTGATGATGGATCCAATGCGACTAGAAGTACTTACATGCCTCAACAATGTTTGTCTTTTATGGGGAAAAATCGGTTGTAAACTGAACATTCTCAGAAAGCCAGAAGCCCTTGCTTCCTTCAGGGTAGGCTCATGGAGAAGAAGAGTGGGAGAACCGGCCCTGCCCCTCGCCAGCCACAGCACTTGGGAAGAGTGGGGCCTGCACCTCAGCTGAGCAGCAGGGTAGAGATGGCGCTGATGTGGGGATTGGAGGGAAGCTGTTTGGCCAAAGGGTGTGAAAGCTGGGGCGAGGCAGCTCAGCCTCTCGTCTACCCCTACCCCGCCAGAGCATGAGAGTGGGAGAGCTGTCTTTGCTCCTTGCTGGCTGCAGCGGAAGATCGTGCCCTGGTGGTGTGGGTAAGGGGGAGCTGACAGGCTGACCAGTTTAGATAACTCTCAAGACCAGATCCAGGGCTTTGAATGGGCTCACCCCACATCTATCGCATCTATGAACTGCTGGAAGGGGCCAGTCCTTTAGAACCAAAACTACAAGCTCTCCATGACACAGGGTTAACAACAGGCTCTTTGATAGGAGTTCCTGGTGAGGTTCTACATAAGCCAGAATCCTCATACCAGACCAGTCATTGCATTGAACATTTGTAAGTAAAGAAGTGTGGRCAAAAGGGTACACTGTGGGATACACTGTTACACATTAGAGCTTCCACAATGAGACTTTTTTCTCTATTGGGGGGGGGTTTACAAGGGTGGGTAGGAGGGGGGAGATAAGTGGGATTGGGGTGCATGATGTGACATAAACCACATCCTGAAAGCTACAGATCTAGCAGCATCAGTGATACAGTTAGGGAAGATATGCTGAGAATTCTTGCTGGGGGCGGCCGGGAAGGCAGAACACAGGGATGTCTGTGGAGGTGTCCTGCTGAGTCAGCTGCTCTCTGACCAAAGTCTTGTTTATAATCTGGCAGGAGAAGCAAAGGGCCCAGGCTGGCTGTACACGTGTTCACAGTTGTCTGCTTCCTGCCTGCCCACTCCCTTTTGAAACCTACTTTCTCATATTGCCGATCCTCAGCTGGTCCAAGGCTGATTCCCACCAGCCTGCTGTTTTCCAGTGTATTTTCCGGTGAATTTCTGGTGGTTGACTCTGGTCCTGCTTGGGTTAATTCCTGGCTTAGAAAGCATGTTGGTCACCTTTCTGTTATGGTGCCCAACCATGAAATAAACTTAGTAACCAAGATGAAAGGGTTATTTTTACTCGCACGTTTGGAGGTCTCAGTCCACGGTCAGTTGGACCTATTGATTTTGAAGTGCTCATCTTCAAGGTCACGATGCAAAAAAGAGGAAAGATGAAGGGCTGAGATCCCCCCACCCAACAATCAGAGCACTTCTCACTGGGCTCTACCTCTTAAATACTCCACAATTTCCCAATAGCATCAATCTGTGTAGTAAGATTTATACTCAAGATAACGCTCTAGCATATAATACCCTTACCTGGGCAGTGTTACACCTTGTGAAGACAGACTTGGCTGATAGGTTTGCCAACCCTAGTCACCATAATGTTCCTTGTAAGAGTCCTCTGCCTCCATTCAACCCCCATGCCTGCCTCTAATAATATGAGCAATTCTCTACTCAATAGTGCCGATACAATCTGTGGACAATATTTGAATCCTTGATTTGGAGGGACAAGGGACAGCTTTGTTTCATATAACTCAGTGCTGCAAGTATAAAACTGAAGAAAGGAAATTCGATACTAGATTTCAACTTTTGGGTGAAAACCATTAGCCAGAAAAGTTTTCCCCTGGTTTGAAATCTCGTGGAGTGGCTGAGTGTAGCTGACCATTCTTCAATGCTCTTCTGTGTATCTCATGCTAATTTTTTAAAAAAGTCAGTCTTCTGCCCAAGGATATAACTTTTTTGCTTAAAGCTCATTTTATTTTTTCAGTGATACTGTGAAAATAATGTTTAATTCATATCGGTCTTCAAAGTGCTGGTTCCTCCTTTCTCTTTATCCCAGTAGTGGGTGGCTGTTGCTACCATTCTGTTTTTCTCATAGTTTCTATGCTCAGGGTCTGTCCATGCCTATCCCCTGCAGCTCTCAGGGTCTGACCTTCATTCTCCTCTCTGTGGTGCTGGTTGAGACCTACAGCTTTGGACAGAGACATGCTGGAGTTTAGTTCTAGCACAGTGTTTAGCAAATCACTCAGCATCACCATGCTTCATTTTCCTTATCCCTGAATTGGTACTTAAGGACACTTATCTAGGCTGTGGGAATTAACATATGCAAAGCACTTAGTGCTTACTGGTTGGCTTATGAACTGAATCTGTCCTCACTCCCTCCATTTACCAGGTAAAAATGAAATTCTATGATATTTCATACACAATTCCATTAAAATCCTACTTTTTTTCAGATCAGCGTCCCAGAGAGACTTCCTTTTAGAGCAGTCATGCTCAGTGTTTGTGCCAATCATAGCCTTTCTATTCATTAACCTGCTTTTGCKTTTCAGTCAGGCATAATCTTTCACCTTTCATTTGCTACTTACTCCACCCTGCAGTTTCTTGTCTTTGCAAGAAATGCTACCCAGTGGATTAATCTTATATTGCCACACAGTAAATGACATAAACTTCATGGAAGATGAGGCACATGGGTTGTTGACTTTGGTGACATGACTCAGGGGTTATGGCGTGGTTTATCTGGATTTTTGGCTCATGGTCTCATGAGGCTGCACCAATGTGCTGGCTAGGTTGTTTCTTCATTGGGAAACTTAACTGGGAGAAAACGGCTTCTGAGATCATTCAGGTGTCAACAGAATTCATTTTCTTGAGGATGTGCGATTAAWGGTGGAGTCCCCATGGTCCCATGCCAGGTTGCTTCTTCAAGGACAATTGTTTGCATTATCAAGGCTGCAGGAAGAATCCCATTCTCATCTGTTAAAGTGTTGCCATGTGTAAATATCAGATATCATAAATATCAGAGAGGCATCCTGCTAATAACCTTTCCATATTCCCTTTGTTGGAAGCAGTCACAGACCTATCTTTTCAGGATGTTTCAGAACATTAGGAACTTGGCAATATTTGGGAATGGCTTAGGGGCTGGTCACATGACAAGATTCATGATAAAACATCAAAAAAGCATACCAAACTCTTCTGTGACTTCATCTTGTTAACTCTGTAAGTAAGATATCAAAATATGGTTCCATGTTTAGCATTCTTAGAAAGATTTAACTGTACTAGAAAATTATGAACCAAAGGTACTTAACTGGTACATGACCTGAAAAGCTTTCTTGAAGCTTATGAACATAAGAAAACATCAGCTAAAATTCCAATAAATCTTTCAGGAAGTGAAATAAGGTAGAAAGAGTTCAGGATGGCCGCCATTTGCACTAGGGAGCCGGGAGACTCCACAGCCTTCTGTGATCAGTGGAGCAGCTGGGACAGAAGTCTTTCCGCTGCCACTTGCACCAGGAAGCCGGGAAACTCCACAGCCTTCTGTGCATAGCCTTCCAGGAGAGAGATATCTTCCAGCAGTGCTTTCACTTTTGAACTCAGAGGAGTAAGGACACAGGCTTACAGGTCCACAGGAGGACCAAACTCCAGCCAGAGACAACAATACCAACTAGCACCAGAGATAACCAGATGGCAAAAGGCAAGCACAAGAACCCTACCAACAGAAACCAAGGCCACATGGCAACATTAGAACCCAGTTCTCCCACCACAGCAAGTCCCGGATACCTCAACACACTGTAAAAGSAAGAGTTGGATTTAAAATCATATCTCATGATGTCGATAGAGGGCTTCAAGAAAGACTTAAATAACTCCCTTAAAGAAATACAGGAGAACATCGGTCAACAGGTAAAAATCCTTAAAAAGGAACACAAAAATCCCTTAAAGAAGTACAGGAGATCATGGGTCAACAGGCAGAAGCCCTTAAAGAAAAAAATACAAAAATCCCTTAAAGAATTACAGGAAAATACAAACAATCAAGTGAAGGAACTGAACAAAACCATCCAGGTCTAAAAGTGGAAGTAGAAACAATAAAGAAATCACAAAGTGAGACATCTCTGGAGATAGAAAACCTTGGAAAGNAAGAGTTGGATTTAAAATCATATCTCATGATGTCGATAGAGGGCTTCAAGAAAGACTTAAATAACTCCCTTAAAGAAATACAGGAGAACATCGGTCAACAGGTAAAAATCCTTAAAAAGGAACACAAAAATCCCTTAAAGAAGTACAGGAGATCATGGGTCAACAGGCAGAAGCCCTTAAAGAAAAAAATACAAAAATCCCTTAAAGAATTACAGGAAAATACAAACAATCAAGTGAAGGAACTGAACAAAACCATCCAGGTCTAAAAGTGGAAGTAGAAACAATAAAGAAATCACAAAGTGAGACATCTCTGGAGATAGAAAACCTTGGAAAGCATTCAAGAGTCATAGATGCAAGCATCAACAATAGAATAAAAAGGATAGAAGAAAGAACCTCAGGTGCTGAAGATACCATAGAAAACATTGACTCAACAGTCAAAGAAAATGCAAAATGCATAAAGCTGGTAACCCAAAACATCCAGGAACTCCAGGACACAATAAGAAGATCAAACCTAAGGATTATAGGTATAGATAAGAAAGAGGATTTACACCTTAAAGGCCCAGTAAGGACTCAGAGAACCATGAGAAGAGGTGGAGAAAATACTCTAAGAGTCAAAAGGGATATAAGACACCAGGAGAACATGGTACACATGGGATCAACTAAACAGGGCTCACATGGGCTCACAAAGACTCAAGGTACAAGCATTGTCAGGCCTACATGGGTCTGCACCAGGTCTTTGTATATATGTTACCATTGTTATGTTGGTGTTTTTATGAGACTCCTAACAGTGGGAGTAGGTTTATCTCTGACTCTTTTGCCTCCCTTGGAACTCTTTTCTTCCTATWGGGTTGCCTTTTGCAGGCTGAATATGAGGGTTTTTTTCCTTGTCTTATTTTATTTTGATGTGCTTGTCTTTGGCTGTTGTCTTGTGGAGGCCTAGTCCTTTCTGAAGAGCAAGATAGGAGGAAAGGATGTGGAGAGGAGAAGTAAGTGGAAGGAGGGAGGDGTACAGGAAGGGAAAACTGTGATTAGTATGTATTATATGAGAGAATAATTTATTTTCAATAAAAATAAAGTAAAAACTCAAAGATGAGCAAATCTAAAAGAAAAGCAATTCTAAATATCAAAAAAGAACATATAATATTGTAGTAGGCAGCCATTTATACCCAATCATATTATTAGAGGTTAAAATTCATATATTTCCTTCAGAATCTGGTTTTAAAAATAGTTAAAATCACATGTTCTATCTGATCACTCTCCTCCCTTTTCCCTTAATGAAGGTTTGAGTTATTATGATATCCGTTTAACTGGGTCAATAAGTACAAACTTAGAATGTCATTTGGAATGAAGTGAATCCCTTAACACGCTCATTAGCAAGTAAAAGATGTAAAGAAAGGCAAAAGGAATTGGAGCAACCTTTGAGGACAATGACTAATGCCTGTATGATTTGCTGCAACATTAATGGGTCTGATTTCAGAGCAGGCATTAAAATGCTTTGATATCCACTTGGCTTAAAAGGTTAAGGGCAGAAAAACAAAAGCATTCTTTTGTGGCAGAGCTGAACTGGAAGGCACAGGGAGCGCTGGTCTAGCAGGAGTTAGAAGAGATAATTGTTCATTAGGGAGTATGGAATCTGCTGTGCGTGAGCATGGGCGTTCTTAGGCAGTTTTCTGCTTTCTGCCTATAATGACCATTAAATTTCTCTTTGCTCAATTAGAATGAATTCTGGTTTTTCCACTAAAGATTTTTTTCCTGGGTTTCTCACCCCTCACCCCTTCGGAGTTTCACTGAGTCAATGTAAGATTATTATAAACTGAGAGATCACGCCCACATCTTATGTTGAAGTCCTAACTTCTGAGTGATGGTGTTGGGATGTGGAACCTTTGGGGGGTGATTAGGTCATGAGGCTGTACTGCCCATGAATGGTCTTAATGGCCCTGTAAGATGAGATTCTCCTCCTCCTTCCCACCCCTACAGTCTACTATGTGAGGATACAATAAGGCATTTATATACCAAGCCTTCAGTATACCTTATCTTGTAGGGATCTTGACCTCAGATCTCCCAGGCTCTAAATGGGGTAAAACAAATTCCTCCTGTTTAAACCTTCAAGTCTATGACAATTTGTTATAGCAGACCAAGCTGACTGGAACAACCCTTAAGATAGAGTATAAATTACTTCTCATATAAAATGTTCTAAATGTCACATTTTTAGAAAATATATTGTACACAGAAACCAATGACTTACTGAATTAAAACACAGGGAATTGATATAAAAATGCCTCAGATATATTTATAGTGGTTGACATGCTTTTAAAATAAGCATCCCTTAAAACATAAATTTGAATGTTAATACGATTACTATTTATCATGTTTGTGTTTATTGTGTGTGTAGCAACTTACTTTACTTGATGGTCACAGCACTTTGACAGATATAGGTTTTGGGTCTGTAGGTGTCAAGGTTACCTTCAGATTGAACTATGACATTTACTCAGTCAAAGCTACATGCTTTGGTGTCTCCTGGGGAGTCTGTTACTTAAATTTTTCTAAAAGGAGTTCAGTGGTTGACTCTTTGTGTGACATCTATAAAGCTCCTCGGTTGAACCCAGCTTGTAAAAGTAGCCAAACCCCCCCAAGTACCAAGAAAAACAAATAGATATCTCTAACAACAAGTGAAATGACCTTATCAAAGAGTGATGTGGGAGAGAAAGTAGATGTGTAACTCTGGAGAATTATTAGGTTGGAATGGGTTCTAAAAGCAGTTATGCTATTATGTACCAGAAGTGTAGGATTCATTCAATTGGAGCCATACATGAACTGAGAGGCTACTTTGTAATTGCTTTTTGACACTCTGAAGAGGAAAGGGGTGTGTGTGTAAAGTCTTACTGTCCTGGTATTTATGCCCACTAGTGGAACATTCCACTTCTGGTGGAATGGTGAGCTTGTCTCACTGGGTAAGGGCATGGGAGCTGTGGAGTATGCTTGCACCACTGGAAGACCTGAAGTGCCTCTTAACAATTGGTCAGTAAAGAGGGCATAAGAGACTTACTAAGTGTGTTGAAAGTCTCATTAGAGATAATCTGTAGGCAAAGTCTGTATGGGATGCCATCATTGGAAAGGACAAGCTGCAGACTGGGGACTTTCCACGAGATTCAGTTGTTCATGGAAATTACCTTGAAGGTGCAGGAAGTAGAATCTGATAGGTTCACCTAGTGATGTTAAGTGTTCAGCATGAAGGGAAGGAAGAAAGCCTCAACCCTTCTCCAGATGTAAGTTATTCAACTTTCAGAATATCTTAGTGCATGTAATTTCTAATTGGCTAAATGAGGGCTAGAGGAACTTCTCATTCCTCTAAGACAGAGTCTTCCTTTGGTAGGGAAAATAGTCAAGTCTTGGAGAATTAGGTCTTATTACCACTTAAAGTTAAAATGAGGATTCCATTTGGAAAAAAGCACACAACTACAAAGAAAGGCATGGGTTTCGAAAGGTAGAACCCATGGCCGTTCACCCTGCTCACACTTCTATTGTCAAGGCATTTATTAAACTGTTCTGATGTGTGAGTCATGGTACTGAGTATGGGTGACATAAAGATGAACAAACTTTCACTGTTCCTCTAGCCTGTAAGAGCCACTGGGACAAAGTTCTCAAAACAGAAATAAGCAAGTATCTGAGAAGGTGGTCAAAGATGATCAGGGACTGAAATTCCAGAAAGGCATGTACACATTTTCAGTTTGAACTTCATCAGTAGAGTTTAGTGGCTTTTGGGAATGGAGGATAGAAGATCTGGCAGTGCCAGAGTGAGTACATCCATCACAGTCGTCTTGATGAGAAACACAGCGACTGACTTGGGACTCAGGCTGAGGACCAGTATAGCCATAGTCTCAGCGTTTTGACTCTGTGGAGCACTGTTTCATTAAGCTAAATGGGACTGAACTATTTCCTTGTTGTATATTTGCATATGTGCATTTGTGTGCATGTGAATAGGCAAACATGTGTCCCATGTGCATGTGAAGGTCAGAGGATAACTTGTGGCAGTCAGTTCTTTCCTTCTGCTACATGGGTTCTGGTAATCTAACTCACAGATTCTGTCTGAGACATCTTGTCAACCCCAAAACTAATTTTTTGGAGGAGGGGAATGATGGGTTTTTATTTTAGACATCTTAAATTTGAGGTTCTATGAAACATCTTAAGATGTTTACCATAAAGTAAAATGTGCCTGAGGTTCCAGAGAGAGATTTGGTTAGTCGAATTGTTGGATAATCAATAATGTGCAGATTTTAGAGCCACAAATATGAACAAGAGTGTTTAGGGTGAGTGTGTCAGAGCAGAAGGCAGGCAAATGCAACCCAGGGAATCCACACAACTGATTAGAGACAGGGTGCCAGAGGTTGGAGGGGGAGGGAGAGGAAGAAGGGAATGAAGAAGGGAGGGAGGGAGGGAGGAGTGGAGGAAGAACATAACATTCCAGGGAAGGAGAGGAGTATGTAATCCCAAGGAGGTAGAAATCTCCTCATACCCCTGAGTAACCAAGTGTGAAAAAGACATGGATCTAGTCATCAGAGGCTATGAGAATAAATGTAGTTTCATTATGATCTAAAAGCCCAGTGAGTAACAGTATGTGGCATCTTGAGGGCTGAATGGGAAGTGAGGGATTAGGTTTCCAGATGTCCCACTTTACTTTAAAGGGAGGGGAGGGAGTAGCCTGAGCTTGCTGAAGGTCCTAGGAACCCTGTTTTATGGGAATGCCATGCTTGAGAGGGCTTGGACACTGCCCTGGTGATTGCTGGACTAAAACTTTTTAGTCCTTTTGGGTGTTGATATAAGAGTGTTTTGAAACTGGCTGTGCCTTTGAAAAGTCTAACTCTGCTTAGGAAAGCCTCCAGAAACACCAAGACAAAGGACAATTGGAGGAAGACTCCCCGCCGCTGCTGTACACAGAGCGAGGCTGGGTTTCTGAGATGATGAGCTTTGAGATAATGGCAAAGAGAGTGAAGCGTCTATCGGCCTCCTTGTGCCTGCGAGATACCCGGACAACCTGCCCTCCAGCAAGCGTGTTTCCCTTCTGAAATTCTGTCAAATAAATTCAGAGACATGAAAAGAACGGAAATAGATCTCACAACATGCACTGATACAGCCCCTATTTTGTAGTCAGTATGCAATGAATTTCAACAGCGTATCTGATCTCTCTGGCATGTACATTGTGCCAAAGGACTTGTGAATGTACAGCTTTATAGCCATGGCAGGGAACTTGAGAGGGCATCGCACAAAAATGAGACTACAGATACCGTGTGTGTAAGAATGGATGCTCTCTATAATGACATTCAGGGAGAATGGCACACTTGTAGGCATCTCCACATTCAATCTCACCGATGACAAGAAATGCAGCCTGGATTTAGCATTTCATTCGGAGTATCACAGCCCCAGCTAACTCTGAATGGGTAGATTTTTTTCAAGATCTGAAGTTTCTCAGCTTCTGAAGTGATTGGTATTCCTCTCCCATCTAGCAGCTGTTGGATGGTTTTTATTTAACAAGCAAAGAGTTTCAGTGAAGTGTGGTCTTGGATGTATTTTAAAAACACACATTTCAGGCCTTTCCTCCTTCACTTGAAGTAGCAGATAAAAATTGCAAAGCGAAAGTGACAAGATAGCATTGTGACTCTGACTCACAAAGGCACACAGATTCTACAGATGCCTCCACATGCCGGAAACAGAGCGAACACGGCAACTGTCACACCCAACATCCAAAAATGAAGTAGCTCTTGTCCAAACCTTGAGTCACTGTAGTGCTCACGGGGACTGGGTATTCTGGGCAATGCAAGTTTCTTTTTTTCATAATTTTTTAAAGTGACTTTTTATTAGGTGGATTTGTTGAACACCAAGCATAATCGGATTCACAATGACAGTTTTCATGTACAGCATGTACGCTAGTTGCTTGATGACTGAATAGAATTCTCCTTTTGTTAGAATCATTGTCACTGAGTTTTAGAAATATTGCAACTATTTTATCAACTTAGTGGGAGGCAGATACTGTTGCTCTTGCTCAGTATCTCCTCCATTTTAGGCTTATGATTTATCTGTTACATAGTTATCCTGTTCACACCAATGAGCCCAGTGCTCTGTCAGCTCATAAACATTCTTTTGTTTTATTCTCAGTATATTATTTAATTCTTGGGTATTGTGTGGGTTGGATACTGCAACTACTTAACTGATACAGAATTTGAAAACAAAACCACTTCTGATCTAGTAGGATAAGAAGTGTGTTCTGCTGTAAAGCAAAGATTCCTGGGGTTGAATCCTGGCTCTACTGCTTTTTGGCCATACGACAAATATGAAATATGGCATTAGAAATAAAAGCAAGGCACTGACATTATCTCCACTGTGAAATGTTTGGATCAGGGTCTAGCATAGCATTTGCTCCAGGTAGTGTAAGCTGGATATCTCTATTTATTATTAGATAAAGAGGGAACCTGCAATCTACACCCTATGAGAGAGGATGGAGTTTCCTTCASAGTGCAATCATCTATTACAGAGACTGTGAAGAACCTTGTTACCTGAGTTTTGGTGCTGCCTGATTGTTCTCGATTGAGATACTATGTTCTACTTTTGAAAGAAGAGGAGGAGGAAGAAGAAGAGGAGGAGGAGGAGGAGCAGGAGGAGGAGGAAGAAAAGAAGAAGAAGAAGAAGAAGAAGAAGAAGAAGAAGAAGAAGAAGAAGAAGAAGAAGAAGAAGAAGAAGAAGAAGAAGAAAGAAGTATAAAGGAATCTTGATATAGCTTGGTATGTTGTTATTTGCCCCCTACAGTTTGAACATTTAGAAAACAATTTCTGGTTCCTAAATTATGGCAAATTAAGGGTTTCAATGGATTAATCAAGGTGTTCTATACTCTGCCTCTATGGAAGACAGGGAGTAATTACATGAACTAGAAAACATAAAGCAAACAAAAACATAAAGAGAAAAGGAAATTTATTGGTGCTTTCTTCATGCTTCTGTGTCTGGCTTGATGTAGGCAGAGACTAGCAATCAGGTTGGCTYCTCCTCCTCAGAGGTTGGCAGTGACTGGAGGATTCTTTTGATCATTTTATTCATCTTGTGTTAAAACTATTAGCTCTTCTAATTTATAGACTTATTTTGAATGTCAAGGAAATGTCACCCAAATCATTGAAATACAGTGAAATTCATCCGTTGTATTTAAGTCACAGGTTGCCCTGGGCTCCAAGGGAAGTAAGCTTAAATGGACCTGGGCTGTTGACTGCTCAATTGCAGTACTTTAAAGATACAGAACAATCAAGGTGAATTTCTTAAAGGAAGAGGCTCTAAGGAGAGACAGGTAACCATGAAGTATTTCTCGATAAGCCATTAAGTGGCAGATTGGCACACATTACATTTCAGAGCGTGATTTGTTTGGTTCAATGTGAATCACTTTCCCCCTTTAAATTGAAGTCCAAATCCTATAATGTAGATACTTAAATGAATCCTCTGGGTCACTTAGACATCTATTTCAGCATTCCTGGGAGGAATTCAACAGTCTGTTATAAAAATTGAGTTTTATGTTTCTGCCAATGCCTAAGGAAAAATTTGATTATCCTTCTGATTTTTCCAAGTCCTTTAACTAAATTGGATTACATTCTGGCCCACCCTCTACTTTCCATTGCTGTGATAGTGTTTTATTTGCAAACTTTCGAGTCTAAACTGATGAGAAAACAAAGGTTGATGGTCTGGAGAAGCAGTGTAGAAGCCCAGGTGGGCCAGCATTCTATCCTGACCTGACTGCTTGCTGTTACATGGCTTTAGTCTCATTGTGTGTGCACCGGGGCTGCTGACAGTGACCTTGCCTAGGTTATGGTAGAATGAGGTGGAACAGTACATGTGTAATGGCTCCTAAGAAGGTTCTAGATAAACGTATTCCTCTGCCCATCCCATCAATCTCTGAATCACTTCTCACTTGTCGAGGTGACACAGGGACCAAGAATGAGTTCCGACATAGGACCTTTCACAGAGGGGATCTTCCACAATGTCTATCAAGGTTCAAGTGGGGGAATCAATAGTACAATTGCCATAAGGAATTGCCTCATCTAATGTGAAGGCTGTCTGGGAAAGTCTGAGATCCACAGGGTCTGAGGGCAGGAAGTGCTCTCTACGTGTGAACTTTATTCTTTCTAATATTCTCGGCTCTGCAGCTAAGGACTTCTAAGTGGATGAACCCAGCTGACTCAGAGTATCCAGGACAGTCTCCTTTCTTTAAAGTCAATTTCTGGTGGACTTTAATCATATCAACAAAATACCTTTATAGAAATACCTGTATTTTTAAGTATTTGACTTACCAGTGGGGAA
>BDUI01007214.1:41027-55236 GCA_002335545.1 Apodemus speciosus
GTGTGCAGCAGTGAGCAGATGCTGTAGAATTGGGAGACACTAGAGCTCATATCCATCAGGGTGAAAAATCCCTGGTGAGGCCTTGGAGTAGTCAAGTCCTCCCCTTGAAAGGCTACATCTCAGCTACAAGGATTGCATACTTCATAAGAGAGAAAAAGAAATGCTTTAAGGTAGACATAAAATACTTAACAAAATATTAGTTTATTGAATACATCCATTATGAATAAACACTGTCTGAATGATATTTATACCAAGAACACAATTGAACAATCAGCACCTTGTAGAGATGTCTACGCTTTTATGTCCATTATCATCCACATCATCCAAGGTGTGGAGGTAATGTCCACTGACAGATAAATGGGTTTAAGACGCAGCACATAGAATGGTATATTTACTTGTTAATAGCCTTGAAAAAGATGGAAATCTTGCCCTTTTTTTGCATCAAGGATAGATTTGTCAAACCATATTTAGAAGCAGAAATGTCCATGATGCAACTTACATGAGGAAGTTAAAACAAAGGCATAGTTAGCAGAAAGAGTTGGATATTAGTTACCATGGTCTGGGGAAGAGAATCCAGAAAGTGCTGCATAAAAGGCACAAAGTTTCTTCAGTCCAGTGGTCTGCTGGACAGCACTGTGCCTGAATAAAACCATGCTCCTGTATATAAAGAACATTCACTGACAGGTCTTATGTTACATGTTCTTATTACAAAGTAATATATGAGAAGAGTATAAGGAAACTTTTGGAAGGCATGGATATGCTTATAGCTAGGACAATGACTTCATGGGGGTCTACATGTCTTTAGACTTGTTGARTCTTATGCATTGCACCCATCCATACATTGTACACATACATATACTATATACATGTAAAGCTCTTATCAAAATAATTTTATTTGTATGTGTGGTTTTGTGAGATTGTATTTTAATTGCAGTGTTTCTCCCTTCCCTTTTCTTCCTCAGCCTGTCCTCCTCCCAACTCTCCTTCAAATTCATGGCCTCTTTTATTCATCAATTATCACATGTATAGTTATATCTGTGTATACACATATATTTCTAAATATAGCATGCTGAGTCCATATGATGTAGCTTGCATGTGTGTTTTCAGGGCTGCCCTTTTGCCACTGATCACCCAGTTAGAGTCCTCTTCCTTGGGAAGAGCTATAGTCCCAGCTTTACTCAGTTGYCTGTAGCTCTTTGTCTAGGGTTGAGGCCTTATAGGCTTTCCTCATGTAGTTACACCTAAGCTCAAGGAATATTGCAAAAGAGAGGGCAGAAAGAGAGCAAGAGCCAGAGTATCAGGGACTATATTGTGAGGTTGTCTACATGTATGTTGCAATCTATGTTAGTATATGCATATGTCTATAGGTGCCAGTAGAAGACAGGAAAAGCTATCAGATCCCTTGAACCTGGAGTTACAAGTGGTTATGAGCTACCTGGTGTGGGTGCTAGGAACTGAACTCCAGTCCTCTGGAAGAGTAGTGAGTGTTCTTAGCCATCTCTATAGAYTCAGTGTATGGCTGTTTATGTACACACTAGAGATTTAAATGYCACAGTAGAGTGGCATTTAAAAAGCAATATGGATAAGGGGGAAAGTATTTCAACATATACAGAAAAATGACAAAATCCAATACTCACYGATGACTTTAAAAGCCTCTCAGAATTAATTAAGAAGAAATCACATCAATATTATTTTTAAAAATTCTTCCCTTCCCTCAACTCATAGCTAATATTCCATTTTATGGCACAGCACTAATTAATCCTATAGCTAATATTACATTCTATGACATAGCACTGAGTGTTTCTTCCTTGAAGCTTCAGTATTCACTCTTGTCATTTCTGCCAAGTTTGGTGTGTGTTGGGGGGGGGGGTTGCTGGGTAACAAATTTCTTCCAGGCAGGAGGCCTAGGAGACTTGGAACAGGAAGAACTAACAAGTCTCAGGAAGTTCCTGAAACTAGCAAAAGCCACATRGCCCCTTCCCAAGCTGTCTCTGCTGCATGAAGGACTCTGATCTATTGAGCAGCCTACAAGTCCTGCAGGGATCTTAAAGGTTGCAGCTTCTAAGTGTTATCACCAAGTCTGGGATGTCTATCTAGTCATATGACTGTTTTTGAACTGCTCTTACTGCTGTAAGTAACCCTTCATCAATGCATATTGGTTTGTCAAGTTGGACTTTGATAGAATKGCACTCTGGTCTGTTGTTTCCCTGTCTTGGGTGAATAGATGTTTGTTCATATTTTCCGAGGAAAGGTCTCACAGATCTGAGATTCTAGCCTTTGTAAGTTATAGAAGTACAGCCTCACAGATTGTCAATAAGAAAAGTAAACTGTGATTATTCACAAGCAGTATTTTGTATCCATGAAAAATCTTAAGGAATTTATACACCAAAACAAAACACTGTTACAGGATTTAAGTTATGAATTTGGTAAGGTACCTATATCTTATGTCGTCAAATATTCCATCTACACACAACAAACAATTAGAACATAAGATAATCATACAGTATGTATAACACAGTCCAAATGTCAAGGAAAAGTAGATAGCATATAAACAGATAGTAAGATACATAGGCGATAGGTAATAGATTTGATAGMTAAAACATGCTATGGGATCAGAGAGAAAAATGACCACAGAAATACACATGAACCTTCCCCCTGAACAGAGCAATGTCCATTTCATCTAACTTTTTATCATCATGATAAATGACATTCTGTCTACACAGTTGCCCAAACCAGAAACCAGGAAGTCATTTCTAACCCTACTTCTCCCTCAAGCATCGCACCCAAACAATCACCAACTTCTGTTAATCCTTCCTTCAAAGACAGCTTTAATCTGCCCACTTCTCTCCCTCTGAGCTGCAATCACTCTGGTCCAAGCCATTATCATTTCTCACTGGGACTGCCTCCTAAATCCTTTCCTCAAATCCAATACATTTCGCACAGAGCAATCACAGTGATGTTTTCAGAAAGTGTACCAGATGATGCCTCCTTCTGCTTCACATCCTTCAAAGGTTTCCAATTGCCTTGACCATCACTGAAACTATGACCTCAGGCAGGAATGGGAAGTTCTCAGCCTATGCCTCCTACCCTGCTTCAATCTCCCGCCTGCGACCTGCAAGGCCAGTGGACTAAGGATGAGGAAAAACACAACCTGCAGTCATTGGCCTCTTTTGTCACCCAGTGTTCCAAGATTMAAAACAGCAGGGCTTGTGAGAAATGGAGATGATGGTATATGGGCCTGGGGTCCTTTAGCTTGAGAGATCAAGGAAGGGCTGTCTTTGTGGGGGAATCATTGACTGAGTTCTGGAGGACAAGAAAGAAAAGCTCTATGAAAGGGGTGCAGGGACTGCAGGAGAGACCAGCACAGGCAGGAAGAGAGGTAGAGAGGGAGAAGGTAGGAGGAGCCTGGTGGTTAGGAGTAAAGAAAAAGAAGCAACACAGAGCCTCTTTTCAAGATGGAGAAAAGGGCTTTTCAGAGAGCATGCGGGGAGGAAAGCATCTGGACCAAGAAATGGTCTCAGAACATGGAAGCAGGGAGATGATAAACCAGATGCCTCAGCTTTGTAACTTCATAGGACACCAACATGAGGACTAACAAAACTAAGGTGGGCACACTGGCCCCTGGCTAACACACCCCGCAGGCCGCCCACACCTCTCCTCAATACCGAGTGTAAAACAAGAGGACAATCAAGAGGACAAGTAACATTCTCTCCTCTCAAACCTTGATTCCTCGTGAAGAAGAAATCTCAAAATGGGCAGTGAGCAGACAGCCCAGGATCRTCTAGTGATACGACTGAAGATTGGAGAGAGCAGACAGGAGACGTGGCAAGCCACAGCTGAGGGCAGAGATGAGTAATCTCTTTGCCTGTGCCCTGCAAAGATTAGACAGCTCCATCAGCTAGTTAGACTTGGAGAGCTGTGGGTCAGACAGTCTCTATAGCTAGCGCAGTTCACAGCTTACCTCCACAGCAGGCTTGTTCTCCTACAAAACTGTCCTTAGAGGGGGAAGGTTCCGCACAGCCTTCCTGCCCGAGTCAGAGCACGGTGTGTGCTTGTCTTTATTCCTTCCCTGGAAGTGATGCAGAATAAGGATCAGGTGGATACACTGTCTCCTACTTTTCTATAATTTCACACAGGAAGGCAAGTGGCCAGGGCAGGGTAATTACCCCTGGCCTTCCCATCTGTGCTGGAGAGAAGCCTGGCACACGGCCACCCATGTTCTGATCTGTGCTCCAGGCAAAGGAGCTCCTGACAAGCAAACTGACACTTCCATTGCTCTCATGCCAGCAAGAGACACAACTTTAATTAAATGGGTTGCTTAAAACTGTGGCAGAAGATCTGGGGCTCAGACAACCCTTCTTCTGCCCTTCTTCCGTATGACGTCACCCTGCCCGCTGGTGCTCTTTCTCTGTTCCCTGGGACTAATCTTCCCTTGGCGGCTGCCTTTCTCTGGCTTCCGACCACTGAGATTTCTTTCACTTGTGTCTTCAAAGCCCTTTGCAAAAAAAAAAAAAAAAAAATACAGTCTGAGGCCAGAGCCAGTGGGAGGTGTGGGAGGAAAGGGCTCTTTCTCTCCGGGTTATCTCCTTGAATTCTAGCTGACCCTCTCCGCCCAACCCCTTGGTGCTGTCTGATGTGTGTGTATGTTTCCTAAGAGCAGAAAATGTGAACACTCTACTGAGCTTTGGACTTTAGCTAAGGAACATCCAACTTGATAGGAGCTATGGGGAAAAAAATAAGACACATATCCCAGAAACCTCCTTGTAGACGGCCAGAGGAGCCTGGAAAGACTCTCAGGGCAGAGATGAGGCAAACTTGTTTTCTCCAGAACTTTGGGGCCTAGACTGTTTTTCTCATCAGGATGCTGGGGGCCGGGGGGGGGGGGAGGGGGGAAGAAAGGCACATTTCCAAATAGGTTTGTCCAGTTTCCAGTGGGCTGGCTTCTGGCGGGTGTGTGTGTGGGGGGGGGGGAGTGTCATGGCCAGACATGCATAAATCACAGTCTGCTATTTGGAGTCTGAGCTTTGTTTATCTTTAAATTCAGTTGTTTTATATAAAAGAGTCTTACTAGGCAAGCCTACTCCCACCTCTGATCTCAGCATTCACTAGGAATGTTGAGGTAGGTGAATTGGTGTGAGTTCGAGACCAACCTGCCCTACATAGTGGGTTCCAGGCCAGTCTGTGCTACCTAGTGAGATCATTTTGATAACAATAAATAATCAAGGTCTGAGAAAATTATCGGGGGGGGGTGTACAGCGCTTGCTTTATAAGGACTTTATGAGGACTTGAGTTTGCTTGATCCCTAGGACCCACCGAAGAAATGTTGGACATGGTAGAGCACAATTCTGACCACAGTGCTGAGGAGAGAGAGAATGGGTAGATCCCTGAACTCACTAGCTTACTAACCTGAGTTACTGCACAAGTTATGAGCCAGCAATAGGCCTCATCACAGTAAAAGTAAGCGAAGAAAAAAAAGGTGGGTAGTGCCTGAGGAATGACAGCTAAGGTTGCCTTCCAGTTTCTAAACACAAGTGCACAGACATACATGCATACCTGCATACAGACACAAAATGATGATGATGATGATGATGATGATGATGATAATAATAATAATAATAATAATAATAAAAATCCTTGCTTAGAAATGTCAGATATAATATTATGGTTCGGCATTGGTCCCTTGAAACTGTCCTTAGCATATTTAAAGAAAAGGAAGGAAAAGAATGTACTAAATAACCTGAGTATGTCTGATAGCTGGGTGTCAGAGATGGATAGGAGATGGTGCTATTCCTGGTGACTTGTTCTTAGTAACAAATTTATCAAGACAGGGAGAATGTTTAATCAGAGGAAGGATCAGATGAATCAGGCTCATTACATACACCTTCTGCAACGGGCACTGAAGGGCCAGGGAAAAAGCAGGCCTTTTTCTACCCCTCTTAACAGTTTTTAATTTTTAAAGGCATTAAAATTCTTTTAAAATAAATGAAGAGTTCTGAAGGTTTTTAAAATAACTGTTCCTTGACTAAGAGTTGGATTGAGAACGTCATTTTTTTTTTCTGGAAATTTCCCCCAGTCTTTGAAGTACTCCCGACTATGTTCTCCCTTCAGAGGGAAAATGGTTGTTTTGAAAGTTGCCTTTTAAGCAGCAACGTTGTTTTCCTCTGCTGAGAGCAGCTCTTGTGCACTTCAAAAGCAGAGCATGGCGGCTTTCTCCACCCCATTTCTCCCCTTTGAAGTGAACGTGGGGGCGGGGCCGTGGCTGTCTCCTAACCACACTCTCAACATTTCCATGGCACTTCACAGTGTTCAAAGCTCTTTGGTAACCATTATCTTATTTGATCCTCTCCACAACCCCTGAGGTAAGCAAGGAAGGTATCCAACCCCATTTCACAGATTAGAAACTGGGGCTCTCAGAGGTGGAAGTTTGTCTCAAAGTGACAGGACCCCCAGAAGAGAGGTCGATAGAGCAGTGTAAGCCTTCTGTGGTTTCCTGGGGGATCTTCCTGACAAACCACAACTTGCTTCTTCTGGAGCTGGGAGGACTGGGGACCAGGAAGGCAGTGTAGTAGGCATCCTGCACGGCAMGTGTGCTTTGAGACACTCTGCACTCTCTTCTAGAGAGAGTGAGTTCACTCATAAGCCTTACTAACGCATCAAAAGAAAGGGCCACATGCAGCCCAGCGTTGGCAGATGGTGTCCCTTCATCCTACACACTCCAGAAATGCCAACAGCTATGGTTCCTTCTCTCCTCACCTCTGTGCTTATGAGAAGCACAGGCTTAGGCCCCTAGCTCAGAGGCTCCTGTCCCAGCTAAGCCTGCTGGGTTTTCCAGTCAATCATCTTTAAGCTATGCTAAGTTTGTCCACAGCTTAGCACTTCCTCCACCCTCAGCTGTACCTTATACCTAGTAACTTCTCCTGAGACCTTGGCAGAGAACCGAATGATTCTGATGTCCCAGAGTGAGGGGATGGGAGCACCAGGATGGGGGCAACCCCAAGTCCTGACATTTCTCTCTCCAGACTGGGGAGTCAGAGAGGTTTGCAAGGAAAGAAAGACCCAATCTGGTTTCCTGAACTAGGAGTAGGTGTTAGCCAGGCAAAGATGGCGTGAAAGGGCAGGGAGAGAGGCTGGGCTTGAAGAAGTGGCATGGAGAAAATCCAGAGAGTGGGAGAGGATCCATGGGGGGGGCACTAAAAGTCGCTCACTGTGACTAGAACACAGGTTTGGGGAGAAAGGGAAGGCTAATAGATGAGGCCATGCCATGAGGGCTTAGTCATAAAGGAATGAATTTAAAATCTTGGACTTTTTCCYGAAGGCAATGTGCAGCCTTTAATAAGGGTTTTCAAGCAGGAGAATGTCAGGCTCAAATTTGCATTTTAGAAAGATCATCCTAGTTGCAGTCTGGAGAATCCAGCATAAATAGGCAGAGAGACCCAGCCTGTGCCACAGGCCTGCTCTAGACACGGGTGATTTGAGAAACAGACCAGAAACAGACTAGACCCCGTTCTCTGTCCTCTTATTCAGTAGGGCCACCAGAATCCTAAATTCTTTGCCTGGATTTTTGTTTTTAGTTCTCCACAGCCAATGCTATTGGAGAGCTAAGATCTGAGGATATTTCATTTATATAAGGGACATCCATCTGGAAAAATACTCCATTTTTATCAAGTTAAAACTTAACTAGACTGTCCAGCGAGTATCCAATATATTTTATTCAAGATGCTTCTCAAAATAGAACTCTGCTTTGCTTAGTACCAAGAAAAATAGTCTGTAGTTTTTCTATATGCAAAGTGAGGGTTGTTGGGAAAGCTTACAATGACCAAATCGGTGAAGACCCTGGACCCTGTAAGGCACTAAATGATCTACACATAATTTTAATGATGAGGTATTATAGTATAGGTATACAAGGTCCTCAAAAGTCCATTTGATAGGTGCTGGGAACCCGCTATGGTGCTATCAAGGGGAACCCTTGAAAGGTGGGACTTACTGAATGGTCCGTTGTCACTGGTGCACTTCTAGTCTCTTTCTGTTTCGGAGTTCATGATATAAATCTTTTTGTCCTGCAACAATATGCCTGGCAAGATGTGCAAAGTGGTGGAATACCAGACTTTGGATTGAGACCTCTAGGGCCCTTAGCTAAAATAAACCTTTCATGGTCAGACATGAATTGCTTCTCGTGGTTTGTTATAATAAAGAGAGGCCGACTGTCACAGGGAGGCATTGACCTTGGAAAGCAGTGAGCATGCGTTCAAGTGCCAGCTGCCCCACTCTCTAGCCCAGGAGCTATGGGCAAGAGGCTTAATTTCAATCAGCTTCACATTGTCCTTTCAGACTATTGGGCAGCAGGTCTGTCTTCACTTCTTGTTCATAAATTTTGGAAATCAACTCTTCCTCCATCAGGATAGCGTAGCGAATGGGGAGGGGGAAACTGCGGACTGCACTTGCCACTTTGGAGACAATGGAATCAATATTAATACCTTTCTTCTACCAAACCAGTCTTCATTTCATCAGAGCGTGAGGACTATGTAAATTTGATTTTTTTCTGCTTTCTCTCTCTCTCTTTTTTTTAAGTATCAGGAAACTCAGAGCTAGTTGAAAGCTTAACAGCAGTCTGGATGGCTTCTGACAGAACAACTCATGTGTCTTGGAACTGGCTCTACTATTAGAGAAAGAGTGTTCTCTGGAGCAGTGCATCCGAGTAGGTACCAAACACAGCTCCTCACTAAGGAAGTACATGATTGTCAAAATACAAATGTGTTGAAACAATGCTGGTATTAACTTAATGGGGGCTCTCATGCAATACCACCTAGACCCAGACTGGCCTTATCTCAGCGCCATCCTCTTCCATGTTCGAGCTTCATGCCACCACTCAAGTTCCAGTGAAGATGTGTGCAGTGCCGGCCTACAGGTGTTCAGGGTCAGCCTCCAGCTTCTTCCTGCCCTTGTCTGAGAAAGTGGAAGGGAGCTTTTGTGCAGCTCATTCATTTTAATTGAATTATGTTATAGTGCCTCTTTATTCCTTCCTCATTGTAACTAGTGTGATTTGATATTCTGACTAGCTAAAACCATCTCGGGCTCTCCTCTAGAATTAGGGATGGGTCATTTTGTCTCACTTGAATAGACTGAAAATGGCAAAAGGATGGTTTAAAACTTAATGACATTTTTCCCAGAAGGAGATGAGTGGATGCTGTGTGGGAAATGAATAAGTAAAGGCGTTCTGGGGCCGCGCCAGGATCAGTTCCTGCCTTCAAAAGCGTGCTGTCATACTCTGCTCTCTGATGATGGGACTGAGACTATACTTCCCGAGTGAGACAGCTTTCTATTAAATTCCGCCACTGGGAAGCACTGGGAAGGCTAGAGAAAAGGGAACTTGGGCACTTTTACTTTTGGATGTTCTATCATTTTCGTGCCAATAACAATGGATGATTTGTATCTGCCTCCAGCTCCCTTTGTCCTTCTCGGTACCATTTTTTTTTTTTGCCTCCAGTTCTTCATGTTCATTAGTTGTAGACATCCCTAGAGTTAGGCTACCTACATTCTGGAGGGCAGGTGCAAAGTCTCTCTCAGAGGGAAGTGGTTACACCAGAATAATGGCTGGATTAGGCCAATTTACATAATCACAAATCTAGAAAATAGTCTTCTGAAGTATTAATAGTGTGGCAGACCAAAGAGGATTGTCTACAGCAGTGAGTCAGACTGAATTAATTGACATGGTTGTTTAGATAGTTGACTAGAACCTAAGCTCAGAGATATTGACGTATTCAGAGACCACTGCCCTGATACAGTATAGAAGGAAAGGTAACGATGCTTTGGAAAATAATGAGGCTGCAGTATGTGTGTCTCCTACAGATTCTACACCCAGTCCCACCAAGCCCACTGAGAGACTTGTAGCTTCACTCCCTGTGTTGAGAAGAGCTTTGGTGAGGGGAGCACTAGGAATCTTAAATGGCTGTTGCAACCACCCACGGGCCTGGAGATGGTCCCACTGGTGGAGATGACAGAATTCTGAAGTGGCAGAAAACAGGCCACAGGAACAAACTGGTGGGATAAGGTGACCACAACCACTGCAGTGAGCAGAATAAATAAAGTGGCCATCTTTTATCTTTGGTAATGGCTTGTTGACCATAGAAAAGACATAGATACATGGGGGCAAAGCTAGAGTCTAGTGGTCAAAGACCTGGATTGAGATTCTAAAACAAGAAGTCTATAGGATACTCATCCTAATTTTGAGGAAAATGCCACTTCACAGGCCCAGACCCCTTTGGTTCTGTTGAGATCAGTCCTTGCAGCATGACCACCAGGTATTTATCTTCTTCAAATGGCTCTGAAGTTCTTTACTAGGGGTGACTTACACAGGAGAAACCCATGCCCAGAGTGCTCAAGAATTGCCAGATGCTGGCCCCGAGTCTATATAATTCATTTCAGATCCAAATACCACAGTAGTATACTGGCAAAGCAAATGCTTATGAAGATTTGAGGATAAATTAGGCCCAGTGCAGCCACAGTAATCCCACTGGGTTTATTGATCCTCATTATGCTTATTTGCAAGTTCTTTAATGCATAATTAGAACAGACTACTCAGCAACTAATAGAACCACCACATTTGCTCCTGGAGTTAAGAATTAAGGGCTTAGAATCAGAAAGCCTTAAATAGAAGCTTCTAAAACTTATTCTCCTTTATGGACTAATAATTTAAAAGCAAGGCGATATTGTAGAAGAAACTATACAGATTAAAGCCTGGTTGTCTGCCATATCCCATTTAAAATTGTTTGTTGGTGTGTGCAGAAGGCAAATGGACAGACCTTGGAGAATGACAGCAAAACTCTACAAATTTGGTCAGAAGYTCACAATCATTACAGCTATTGTTTCAGAAATAAAATCTCAGGCAATGAAAATGGGCATAACATGTGGAAATTGTTCTTCAACTCTTGTGTAGGACTTTGTCACTAAGGACCAAAATAAGCTGTTTGCTTTCACCTGGCTGGGAGCACAATGCACCTTCATTGCTGCCTCTTTGAGAAGCTATGGATTCTGCTAACAACGCATCAGTCACCGACTGATGTTCTAATAGTGCTGAGGACCGTAGATGTTTTTGAAAGATATACTGGTGCCTGGGGATCATAGCTAGATCCCATAAAGTTTTGGAAACTTGTTGTCTCTATGGCATGTCCAGGGGTCTATAATCTAGAGACCAGCTTTGAGGACTCTGTGGAGTTGTATAATTGATTGTGGTGGGGTCATTAAAACTTTGACAGCAGTAAAAATTTTATGAACATTCAACAAACAAAGCTTAATTCAAAATCAAACACACAATAAATCCGTGGTGTTTCTAGCGGTGCTTATCCTGAGCCGTCACGGGACTTCACTTGTGCACTTTGTACTGTGTTCAGGACATGCCCTGACTTCTGCCTGGAATGATCGGCTTGAATTTGATTCTACTGTATAGTATACATTCTTGTTCTTTTATTGTTCATGACAAGTTTCTATTTTTTCCATTACAGAAACACAGTGGTTTAAGAAGGAAAGCAAAGAACCATGTGTTAGATTTGTAAATCTTTGGATTGACTTCTGTTAAGAAGTTTGATTTTTAAAATTGCTGCTAAGTTGTTGACTCAAGTTGTATAAAGATATCATTCAAAAACTTTTGACAGGTGATTAGGACAGAATTTCCAACAATCTCTGAAATGGCCAGAGACATTCTTTAGCTATTTTGTACTATATATTTATGTGATGCTGTGTTCCTCACATTGACAATTATGATATCAAAATAATAGTTAAATCTGTAAAATGTTGAAGGTGATCTATGTCCTATCAAATATTTAGCCAAGATTTAATTCTTTATGTAAAAATAAAAAAGCATAACCTCTCATTAAGGTGCAAATTCTACCTCCAATAAATGGTAAAAATTACATGAATAAGCCAAAGAAGTGTTTTAAGATAAATGTCTTTATGATTCATTACCAATTTGATTTGTATACCTATTTAATTCATGTAAAGTGAGAAGGGAAGGTCTAAGAAATCATGATCTGGATCATATGGGGAATAAACTAGGAGATCATATGGAATATGTCCTTTAAAGTGAAACACCATCTCCCACTAAGAAGATAAAACATTTCTGGGACTACCTTAAATTTTGGAAGCAACAAAGACTGCGCCAGGGCATTAGAGAGTGGTGTGAATGGAGCTCCAAGAAAGAGAGCTTCTTATCCCCTCTTGTCCGCATTGCAGCTCCTGGCCAAGCTCCACTATACTTGCTCCTGTGGTCCAGAAGCACTCAAGAGATTTCTCAAAGTACGAGTGTTTTCTGAACGCTCATGTGTCTTCCCAGTGAGAGCCACAGTGGGGAGAGTTAGGATTCTGGAAGGAAACTTGTTTTCTACATAGAACTTTTTCATTCTATTTCTCCCAATACTACCAAACTTGATTCGAGATGCTCTTCTTGAGTGGAGTATGTGGGTATCCTTCATGTCATAAGGCTCTATGCATAAAAGCAGATATATCTACGGGATGTAGACTGCTATAATTTTCCTATCTTGGGTGTTTATCACTCTTTACCAAATGTTCTAGATCTTCTCTCCACAATGGCCAGCTTTCTTTCCTCCATTAGTTTGCCCCCTTGCCTTTATTAGTTGGATCACCTATACTGCACAGTTGCAAGGCAGCTGCTGAAGTTTACATTATTCATAGTTAATGCAAGAAGAGATTGTGTGTGTGTGAGTGTGTGTGTGTGTGTGTGTGTGTGTGTGTGTGTGTGTGTGTAGCTGGATATCCAAATCACAAAACAGACTTTCAGTAAACTTCTACTTAAACCCCACTGGCTATAACTATAGAGTAATAATCTCTAACCACAATAGARGATGAGAAACAACTTAACTCCTCTTCTTATGTAGTAAAAAGTAGCCAAAGAGAGGGAGTTGAGATGACTGCTCTGTCCACCAACCAACAGTATCTGAAATGGCATAGCTAGTGACTCCTGGTTCTTGACAACAGAAATTGCCTTGTGCAACCCTGCCTGAGCATACTATCTCAATAGTACACAGTAGATACTAGCCATCCTTTTCTGATTCAGCCAAAAAATACAAATTCACATTATCTAAAACTATTATGAGATGTGTAGGGCACAGATCCTTTTTATATGTAGTAATTTTGCAATAAAGGAATTTCCTTGCAGTCCAGTTTTTTCATTTAAAAGTTTCTGAAGGAGAGTTCCAACAATTTTAAGGTTGTACTAATTGGACCAGGTTTGATTTCTGTCTTTGATATAAACAGTTGATGACAAGATCGATATACGCTTCCACATCTCCTGTCTTGGGTTATCTTTTCTAGCATTTTTCAGTTAGGGGGTGACAGAATTCACGTGGTACTACTTTAGATTGAGGTTCTTAAGCCTGCAGCTCATCAAAAAACAAAGTTGGCATCAACTATAGTTTCATTCAGTGGAATGATGGATCTAAAATTTGGGGGTAAAGAGATTAACTTTTCAAAGTTCATGAGATGTACTGGGGTAGGGGGTATACTTGTCTAATTAAGTGGGGAAATATCTTCTAAGTTGGAAAAATATTTTCTGAAGACTGGAGCCTGTAATTGAATGCATTTTCAAAGAAATGCTAGAACTGGGGTCTGTCCCCAAAGGCTGTGCTAGTCTCAGACAAGGAGGTAGAACATCATTTTGTTGGGATGCAGGAATTGACTCTGTCTTCAATCTGTCATGGAGTGGTATTGGATTTCCAAGACTTACTCCTAAATTACCACTGTTTTGGAAGGCTTGCTATAAACCACCCTTTGTATGTATTTGTGGCAATATTTTAGTAGAAGCTTTAAAACTGAAATATAAAATCCACATGTAGCAAAGCACAAATCAGAAATGCCTCACRATTTAGACACATGGATGTCATCTCTGCCATGATAAAACACAGAATATTAGTGGTGTCTCAGAAGCCACCTTCCACGTTCCCTGTCAACACTCTTCCCTCCAGGGTGACCATTATCCTGATTTTKTAATGGTGTAGCTGTAACTCACTTGCTTTCAAAATTCAAATGAAAGGAATTACAGAGCATATAGTCCTTTGTGCTTGGCTTCTTTCACTCTGTACTGTAGTGGTGGGATTCGTCCATGTCTAGCATAGAGTGTACCTATTTTTCTCGTTGATGTACAATATGCCATTGTATGAATACATCAGGGCTACTTTATTCCTTCTTCTGTCCTGGTCAT
>BDUI01007216.1:3758-15590 GCA_002335545.1 Apodemus speciosus
GCGATCTCCTGCCACAGAGTGACAAGGGATGTGGGACTCACCAGCTCCTCCAGCTTGAAGATCAGAGAGAAGATCAGGATAAAGAGCACAGCGGAGGATTTGGTCATGGTGTACCTGGAGCAGAGCAGATACCCATAATGCACGGCTGCAGACCCACCCGAGGGCAACCAGGTCCCAAAGGCCAAAAGGAGCCAGCCAGTGGGGCCTGTGCGGGTGTGCCATGACGTTCCTACGAGGCCTGACTGTCGCGGGGGACCAAGCTCACTCAGTCTGCTCTTTACCTGGCTGTTAGAGAGCAGCTGAGCATGACAGAAACTTGGACAAAGAGAAGTGAGGGGCTGCACTCTCTGAAGCAAGACATCAGAGCTGTGACTGCAGACAGCTGGGCTCTGACACGCAGTGCTCCGCTGCATGGTCCTCCTCTCTGCTGCCTGCCTTCCTCCCATTCCCAACCCCCACAACCCTGCCAAGAACTCGGTGGCTGCTCTGTCCAGCCCCTTGGCTTCCCCTGGCCGCCTGGCCAGCAGGTGCAGCCTAGCTCTCCACACTGGGCTTAGAAAGAGCTGCGGCTGCCAGATGTCAGGTGCCGGGGAGGAGCCTGGAGAGGGCTGGTCCCGGGGAGTGGCGGGGCAGCTGGCCCACTGCTGGCCGCACAGCCTCCCGCCAGAAGGAGTGGAGGGTGTGGTCAGTACTCACAGCGACACAGTGATGTAGAGGAAGCTCCAGTTGGACAGGCCCACGTCAAGTGCTGTCGCCAATGCTGTGGGGACAGGGACACCAGCCCGGGCAGCCAGTTGGCAGGCCTGAGGCTGGAGAACCTGAGGCCCTGTTGCCTTCCCTTCCACCAAGCAGGTCCAGGCCAACCGCTAGCCAAAGCRCTATCCTGCATAGGGCCAGGCCCACCCTCACGGGCTAGGCCTGCAGCTCCTCTGCTAAACAATCTCAGCAGTTCCACACAAGGGTTAACGCCACCCTGTCAAACTGCTCGAGGGCACCTGCCCTCCACTGGCCCAGCCTGCTAACCCTCTTTCCTCCTCCTCCCCCTCCAGCAGAGTTCTCAGCCCCCTTTCTGACCTCACATGCCCAGGGCCAGAGGGTCCCATCCACTCTTCAAGCCGTGCCCACTTAACACTAGTCCTAGGAAATCTTTTAGCCCAACCCAGCATGACTGTGGGGTGAGGCTCCCCCACTCTGCGCCTGGTGGAGCCCGCCGAGGCCTGCGGGAGCCAGCACAGGCAAGGATGCACCGTGGGAGAAGGGTGGGGAGGAGAGGGGGCAGCCYGAGGCTTTCTGGCAGCCCTCCTCACACTGGGCCTACCTGTGGGGGCCACTCTTCTGAGGTAGTCGGTCCAGCTGAGCACCACCCGGGCCCTGTGGCTGGAGCACTGAACCAGGGCCCTGGACAGGGCGGAGAAGAGGAAGATGACGGCCAGGTGCAGCATGGTCATGAAGAGCGGGAAGTGGAAGCTCTGTGGGGCCCAAAGCAGACAGCGGGGGTGGAGAGGCGCCACACGGCCCTCGATCTCCTCCCCCTGGCGGCAGGGGCCAATCCAGTGCTCTGCACGACCCCGTGGACCGAGTGGTTAGTCCCCACTGTGGAGGCCACACAGAGACGTGGCAGCCCAGGGACTCACTCCCTGCCCAGTTTCATCACCACCACCCCTGCTGGGCACCTGCTTAGCCCGCCTGGGACCAGTGTCCAGGAGAAGCCATCGTGACCTGCGCTGCCAAGGCCAGCCTACCTTTGTCAGCCATTTGTTGTAGAAGGTGATTCCTATGGAGAAGCAGTAGTAGAGAAGGACCAGGCCCAGGGTCAGCGCTGCCTTCCACACAAAGGCGACGTCCAGGGCCCACCTCCCCATCCGTGGGCCAGCAGGAGCAGGAGCCTCTCTTGAAGGTGGCCGGCAGGGAGAACCAGCAGGACTGGACCACGGTTTTCAAAGGGCAGCTCGCCTGGCTGGAAGAGTCCTCTCGGCCGCCATGATGCAGAACGGGCAACGGGCCCTTGATGGAGTCCTCAGCTAAGGGGCTGGGGGCCAGAGCCAAACTGTCCCATGGCTAGCTGGATGTAGGAGGCCACGGGTCCTCAGCTCTACTGCGGGAGAGAAGAGAGGCGGGGTGTGGCGGCGTGGCTATAGACCCGCTCTGGCCACCGTGAGACCGCCGAGGCCACRGGTCCCACCCCAGACCAGGTACTTGAGGCTCTAGTGTCTTCAAACTGGTTTCCACATGTTCCCACTACGTGGGACCTTTCAACAGATGACTGTCGTCTGCCAGCCCTTGCTCCAGCCTTTCATGAAGGCCAAAGCCCTGCGTGGAGGTCCAAGGTCTAACCTGGTCTAGTCTGTTCCCAGCAGGGATGAAGGAACACCACACCCAACCCACCCTTCTCTCTCAGTGCAGCCTACTTCAGCACAAATCCTCTCCTCAGGAGCCTGTCTGTGACCCATCGCTCTCCTTTTATTTATTTATTTATTTATTTATTTATTTATTTATTTATTTATTTATTTATTTGGTAGCATCCGAGAGGGGTGTGATTTGAGTACACAGACCTTTTTTTTTTCTTTTTAGTACCGTGGACAGAACCCAGGGCCTCATGCTCGGGGCCACGCACACTCCACTGAGCCACACTCCCGTGCCCCTGTGCAATGCTTGTAAGGTTACACTCCACGAGGGCCACATGCACACCTGGTCTTCTCTCTGTTCCCTTTTAGTCTGATGACTCTCTGACAGAGAGTCTGTCTGGGATTTCAGGTCTTTAGGACCTCAGGTGGATCAGGCTGTACCTTGCCCTGGTCTCCAACAGCTCTTCCCAGAGAGGAGGTGCCAACCCAAACTACCACCCGCGCGTCAGCCCAGCAAGGGTGGGCCCTGGCCCACTGTTAGACATCTGCTTCTTCAGGGTTACTACAGCTATTTCCTCCCTACCGTGCTGAGTGTCGGCTCCCCTGGGAACCTTCCAGAAGGATGAGATCAGTCTCTTCCCCCGACCAGGCTGGACAGACTGCTCTGCACTCTGGAACCTGTTATCACATCTCCCTGAGGGAAAACCGGATTGGCTGTGGGCTTTGCCCAAAGGACTCCTGGACTGTAGCTATCTTTAGAGGAGCTTGGAACCCTGGGTGGTGACCTGGAGGAGGCGCCCAGCGTTTAGTGAGCAGGGACTAGAAAGGCTAAGACGGGCTCGGCATTTGGAGCACCTCTGAGAGTCACAAAGGCACGGGGTTGGCCACTGGTTTCAGCAAACGTTGATTTCCAGGGCTCTGCTATACACTGAAATTGTTAGGAATACCATGTGTGCTGCCCAAGTGGAACTAAGAGTTCCCAGTCTGAAAAACCTGCTTTGCTGACAGCAACAGCTCACGGCTGACAACACCCCAGCATGCAGTTGGCTCTGGTCACCATGAACTCCAGAGGCAGATCAGACCTGGTCACCTGGGCCCCTCTCAGGCTCCTGTGGACACTGCTCTAACAGTTGGGGACCCAGGGTCAGACCTTCTTCAAACACATCTCAGGGTCCACATTCTCACAATGCTGGGGCTCTGCAGCCTGGCACTACTGAATCTTCCTGGGGAAGCCAGTCTTATAGGCTGCAATCTGCTAATAGATCCCTGTTTCTACCCACCAGACCCCACAAGTATCATGCCCCCAACCCTGAGTTGTCACAACCCAGATTGTGCCCAGAAATTACTTTGTAGTGCTGGCCTAGCATGTGGAGGGTCTGGGCTGAGTCTCCAACACTCCAGAACAGCCCAGACAGTGCTCCCTGAGAACCACTCCAGGAACAGCCCAGACAGTGCTCCCTGAGAACCACTCCAGGAACAGCCCAGACAGTGCTCCNCCAGGAACAGCCCAGACAGTGCTCCCTGAGAACCACTCCAGGAACAGCCCAGACAGTGCTCCCTGAGAACCACTCCAGGAACAGCCCAGACAGTGATCCCTGAGAACCAATCCAGGAACAGCCCAGACAGTGATCCCTGAGAACCACTCCAGAAACA
Source organism: Apodemus speciosus (assembly GCA_002335545.1). Lineage (NCBI taxonomy): Eukaryota > Metazoa > Chordata > Mammalia > Rodentia > Muridae > Apodemus > Apodemus speciosus. Next base: position 7,757 of record BDUI01007216.1, read on the forward strand.
GCCCAGACAGTGCTCCCTGAGAACCTCTCCAGAAACAGCCCAGACAGTGATCCCTGAGAACCTCTCCAGAACAGCCCACACGGTCCTCCCTGAGAACCACTGCCTCCCCTTCCCCGGCAGTCATGGGGCACGCTGTTCCCCTTTCTCTCAACTTACTAACCTGCCTACTTCTGCCCACTTCCTCCTTGGTCACTGTACTGCCCTTTGTCTACTGAAGGGCCTCCCCTTTCCTTCAGAGAGTTTGCCCAGCTGCCCACCTCTACGGGGCACCATGCAGAAGTCACCTGTCCCTCCCCCCAACACACACCCACACAGAGCTAAGTAGAAAGGACCCTGGAAGGTGACAGCCACTCACTCCATGTGTCCTCACTAGGTAGTGGTTTGCCTCACACTGGCTACACAGATGTAAAACCCTAAGGGCCTCACCCTCCCTCGATGGTAAGGGAGAGCAGCTTCTAATCACATCTACCCAAGCAAGGAATTCAGCGAGCCCTTTCCCCAAGCAACAGCTGCTACCTCAGAGCAGTGGGGGGCCACTCTGTAGCATCTGGCTGCCCTCTACCTCCTCAGTGGAAATGTGGGTGTACAGCTTAGTGCTTCAGAGCACAGCACTCTCACAGGATCTGTGAGAAAACCCGTCTCTGTCACCTACGACTGAGACCCCAAATTATCTGTCCTGGGCTGACTCAGTTTCTCTAGCCATGTGGTTCTGGGGCAGGGGCATCACTGGCAGGAGCAGCCCTTGGCACTAGCCCATGCTAAGTAAGAGTCATTCCATCACCTACAGCAGAGCTTCCCAATGTCAAGTCACACTCCTTTACCTCAGTCTGTCAGGCCCACATTCYCTTCTCTCAGTCTGTCAGGCTGCTCACACGGGGCCGGGCCGCAAAGGGCCGCAGTTACTCTCTGTCACCTTGCTGTGGCTCCTCTCATGAAACTGACAGCTTCCACCTCAGAGACCTATTGGGTGCAACCTGCCACAGTCTCTGGAGTCTTCTGCTTCCTGCACGGCTGCCTGGCCAGAGCCTTCCCTCTCACTCAGCCAGTAAGCACTGATGCCTGCCTGAGGGCTGCAAGCCACCCTCTTTCTGCCTTCATTCCCGGCCCACCAAAACCACCCCAATCTCTCTGTGAAGGCAGAGGAGCCCAGTAGCTCCAGCCGACAGCTCAACCTCAAGGTGCTGCAAGGAGCTATCTTAATATTCTGATTTTCAAGTCACACAGACACAGCCTAACAGCTGTTTTCTTTGGCCGAAGGCAGTCATCCACGAAGCCACGGCTGTCTCCCTGCACCCCTCATTTCCTGCCCTGTCAAGTCCCCCTCTAGTTATCCCTTGACCCACCTACTTCCCTTCACCTCTCCCACCACCACAGACACCAGGTTAGTGTGGTCAACCCGACAGAATCTAGGATCACCTGGGAGATGGGCCTCGGAGCGTACCAGGAAGGGGTTCTCGTGATCAGGTTAACCGATGTGGAGACCCATGTAGTTGTGGGCAGGGGATCCTGGACTCCATAAAGAGGGGAGAGGGGCACTGGCAAGCACTGGTGGCTCTCAAGATTTTCTGCTTCAGGACTGTGGACACGATGTGACCAGCCGCTTCAAGCACTTACTGCCCTGACTTCCTCACGACGGACTGCACAAAGAACTATGGGGGGCGGGGGGGGGCAAGCCCTTCCTTAAGTTGCAACAAGGAAAGAAACGAAGATTGTTTGGTTTCAACAGACGGGAGACCCCCGGGCTGGGTCCGCAAGTCCTCCCTGGATCCTGCCTGCCCGCTGCCACCCCACGGCCGCGTGCCCAGCACATCAGCCGGTGTCCTCCTTGGCAACCTGATGCTCTCTGCTCCGGTCCCCTTCCCCAGGGCCCCCACCGCGCGTGGCACTTCCCACCGCGTGACGATTGTGTTTGCTCACGTGTCCCTGCCGCGCCTGCTCGGCAGTATCCATCTGGTTCCCCCCCGACCCCCACGCCAAGACCCAGCCCCTCGTACGTGCTTAGCGAATGCCAGGCGTACGGGCTCCGAGCCACAGGAAGGCTGGGGAAACTGAGGCCGGGCATGAAACGCAGGGGGACCGCCCACCGCACGCCCACTTACCTCCGCCCAGGCTCTCGCTGGGAGACTCCTGCCGGAAGCTCGAGATGGGCACTGTGCCGCAGGAGGCGAGACTTCCGCCGGAAGTCGGTGGGGTGGGCGGAGCCAGAGAAACACTTTCTAACTAAGGTGGCTAGAGCAAGCTTGCCAACATAGTCCCTCTTGTACCTTTCCCTTAAACGAGCACCAGGAACGAATCACAGATACTAATAACTCTGTAGAGGGCTTTCTTCTTCAGGGACCTTAAGCAGCTGGGAAATGACGTGACACCCATTAAATTTTAGAAAGAAATAAAAGGTCCTGGCAAAGTAATACTGGACACTTTGTGACATTACATAGACCTATAAATTTGTGAGAATTATTCAGTAGGCTGAGTACGGGAAGATCATGCCAGAGGAAATGGAACCCGAAAGGAAGGGGGTGAGAAGGATCTAGTCTTCCCGGGAGCCCGGGAGCAGAACACCAGTTTAGCACACCCGGATTTGATTCCTTTCAGGTACAGAGAATGTGGGCAAGATAACCTCTCAGTGGTGTAAGCTAGGGCCGCAGACCCCAGCGGGCCCGGTTCTCGGCTTCTGCGCATCCGGGTTCTACTAGGACTGGCTGCCAACAGGGATCCTTGCACATGACTTGGCTGGGTTCCTGGCTCCTCGGGAAGGCTCAAGGCCAGAGTGTAAGCTGTGCTTTGTGCACACTGCTGCTGGAGGCTGCTGCCAGCTGGCATCACGGAAGCATTAGCTGATTCAGTGCTTCCCAAGACCTACAGTGGTGGCCATCGCAGCCCAAGGTCTTGGCTTCATTCAGCCCTCAAGGCCTGTGTGGCATGCACTTCCCGTGCCTTCTGAAAGCGCCTGTCCCCACCCCCTTCCRACAGCGGCGAGAGGAAGTGTCTGTTTTCATCACTGCCTTCATTCAAGCCTCCCAGCTACCAAGGCTGCTGATGGCAGCAACAGCTTAAAGCGCCAGCTGGAAGGCTGGGCACCAAGTACAGGCAACACACCGGGTGCAGAACATGTCTTCTCTGAAAGGCACAAGGACTCGAGCTGTTCCCTGGCTGTGTCCCTGGCAGGGAAAAAAGGGAGGAGGGGTTCTTGGGGGTGTACAGTATGCCTTTCCACGTTGTACCCAGCAGGGCTGAGCAGGAAACATGCTGTCCTAGAGCACAATCTGTGAGCATCCTTAGCCAGCAGGTGTGAGTAGTCTGTGCATGACAGAGCAGGAGCRATGACGGGAGGGGGAGATGCTCTGGGAAAGCGGCTGAGAGCTGCACAGATGCTCCCAGGCACACTGAGACGAGGCTGCCAGGCGGCCCTTACCCTTGGGGCAGGGAATGGGTACAGAGGAAGAGGTGTGGATAGGAACCAGTCTACATGAAAGAGTATTTATTGAAAACACGTCACTGACAGGAAGCTCCTAGCTGCTCTCTGGTGACACTCATAGCTCATGACTGAGAGCACTAGTTTTGCTCTCAATTTTCTTTTCCCTTAAACTTTCTATCCTAGGATAGGAAGATCTTATATAAATATATATACACGTCTGTATAAGTATGGCCTATAGTAAAGAAAATATATAGTACCCTCTTCGTTGGGCAGTCCCCACCGTGCCAGGCTACCAGTACTGAACACCACCGTGTTAACATGCGTCCGAGGAGAGAGGCTGTGCGCGCTTCAGTGCTGCAGCACCAATGAGGCCCCGGGCACAGCTGTGGCCCCAGCCGCTGTGACATCATGGCTAATGGCAGAAACCGCAGCGCCAGGAAGGAGAGACAGGGAAGGCAACACTGCTGTCTGGGGGCGAAGGGRAGCGAAGGGGAAGGCCTGTGACTAAGGGACACGGGGATATTCTTCCTCCACAAGGAAAGGGAGAACTGGAGGGGGTGAGCTAGAGACCTCGGCCTGCCTTAACCTGTGGCATTCCCAGAGCCTGAGAGAGCAGGACTCGGGCTGGAGGCTCTGCCTGGCCAGGCTGAGGCTGAGGCTGAGCGCTTGGGGGCGGGGGGGGGGGGGGAATAACTTCCTGTCCTGATACCTGCATGGACAGGAGAGATGGGCATCTCTAGGGACCAGAGATGGCAGAGCCAAACCCCAGAGGCAGCAGCACGAGGCACAGGACGAAGCTGGAATGAGCCCTCAGAGACTTATTAAGCAAGAGCTCAAGGCCTGTTCTCGCCTGAGCCACCTGAAGACAGTCGCTCCAGGCTCTCACCATCCCCAGGCCTCGTCCCCAGAGGCAGCCTGTCGTGGACCAGCTTCAGGCCACATGGGCTCTCCAGCAAACCGAGTAGGCTCGGGAGGGAGGAAAGGGCATGGCTGTCCGGAGGCCCAGTACCAGCTGCAGATGCAGACGCAGGGTGGGCGGCGAGAGCATCCCGAGTTCACTCCTTYGAGCGGCCCAGGCTCTGTGGTGCTGAGGAGGGCGTTGTGCCCTGACTCCATGACTCCTGGTGGATGGGACAGAGWAGCTCTGGGTCCCGCTGGGTTTGAGGAGGAGTTACCACAGTCACTACAGAGTCTGTACAAGTGGAGGGCAAGGCGCGGCTGCCAGTGTCTCTCCTGGGCCCCAGTCCCTTCCCGCTCAGCCATAGTGATAGACGAAGTCATAGCTGCTGGGCTCCTTGGGGACCGGGGGCGGCGCCTCGGGGATCTGAATGTTCTCCAAGTCCAGAAGCCGCAGCTTCATCTCCATGCTCAGCAGGGTGTCCAAGTCGCTCTTGGTTAGCTCGCTGGACATGTCCTTCCCCAGGAGGGCGCTGAGTCCATCAATCCAGATGCAGTACTGTGGGCAAGGGGCAGATGTGACCCAGGGGGTACCATTCAAAATATGCAAAACTCACTGGGACAAGAGCAAGGGCAGCTGGGAGGAGCATCACTGTCAACTGACAGTGCACGGGGGATTCACATGGGAGTTTAAAAAATAATAGGAAAGTGATCTACAATGCAGTTAAGAAGAACAAGAGAACAGAAACCGGGACTGGAGCAGAAAACACACTCAATGAAAACACACACTCACTCAATGAAAACACACACTCAAAACACACACTCAATGAAAACACACTCAATGAAAACACACTCAGTGAACACACACACTCAAAACACACACTAAATGAACAGACTCACCAATGAACAAACACTCAGTGAACACACACACACACTCAATGAAAATACACACTAAATGAACACACACACTCAATAAATACACACACTCAATGAAACAAGCAGGAAGCACACAGGGACTCAGGATTGCAATTTAGTTAAAGAAAACTCCAATAATGTTAAAACATGTTTTAAAGGGAAGTACAAAAGAAACTACCACACCTGCAAGATGGAACATGCTTATAACATCCAAGCACTTGGGAGACAAAGGTAGGCTAGCCTAAGCTACTGTAAGTTTGCGATTAGCGTCAAGTTACATTAGACCTTGCCTCAGAAAAAACAAAACTTAAGCCAGAGGCTCCCAGAATGCAAAGCTGGAGCAGAAGCTCTGCCCGGAAGCCCTCTGTGCTCTCCTTTGTCAGTGCCTAGTCCATGGCGCTCCGCTGTCCCAACAAAGCCCTACTGGCCCAAGGTCCATTCCTCTTGATCCCAAGTGCTCAACAGTAGGCCCTCAATTAACAACGAGTTGACCGAGTTGGGCACTAACATCTTCCTGGACTACAGGTGACCTGGGAGGCCCTGTGAGGAGGAGCAGACCCAGCTGGCTCCACAGCCTGACTAGGTTGGCTCCACGGAACCAGATTCAACTCACATGGGAAAAGTGATTGCGAGATTACAAAGAGGGAAACCCTCCCACGCCAGGCCCGCTGCTCCTATCCTAGGGTACAAAGTGAGAGGCTGCGTGTGGTGGCGCAAACTTTGAATCCCAGCCCTCTGATGGCAGAGGAAGACAGACCTCTGTGAGTTTGAGGCCAGCCTGGTCTGTCTCACACACACACACACACACACACACACACACACACACACACACACACAGCCCAGTGGCAGAAGGCTCACAGACTTAGCGATCCATTTTGGCTGCCTGGCTTCTGGGGATACCGCTGTGCTGGCCACGCCACGGCGAGGGCACTGGTGCTCAAGGCTGTGTGGCACAAAACTTACCTCATACTTGTTAGGAGCGATGAAATTCAGTGTCTCGTCAGGATCGTACAGGATGGAGAAGGCCAACTCCAACACCTCCTACAAAGAGTTGTAGTGACTTGGAACAGTGACTGGTTATGATGTCACCAAGGTCCCTGGACATGGACTCGGTGTGGTGGACCTGAGGCCAGTGTTGACTGACCTTAACCACACTCCCTGCCACTGTCACCCTAAGAAGTGATGGTAGTGTTTTAAATTTGGAACTCTGATGGTGCTGCCAGCCTGCATCCCAGCAATCGAGAGGCTGCGGATTTGAGGTGAGTCTGGGCTACCTAGGGAGACCCACCCTCCCCCAGAAAGCAACAAACAAAACTTATTGCAGCAAAGTATTTTCAACACTCAGAACATCGAATGTCAGGACCATATACTACCCTATGTTTTTATCTTAGATTCCAAGATGGCTGGTTTCCTCTTTCTGTGTGGCTGTACTCCGTACAAAAAAGTCCTGAGGTTAAAAAACAAAACAAAACAAAACAAAACAAAACAAAACAAAACAAAACACCCTCCAGCAAAAGCAAACCACTGATGAGCTGAGACAGTCTGAGCATCAAAACAGTAACTGCAATGCAGAGTCACATGTGACCGGCTTACATGCATGTACTCACAAAGTCACATGTGACCGGCTTATACTCATGCACTCACAGAGTCACATGTGACCGGCTTACACTCATGCACTCACAGAGTCACATGTGACCGGCTTACACTCATGCACTCATAGAGTCACATGTGAACGGCTTACACACATGCATCCAGAGTTACACATGACTGGCTTAAACCCAGGCACTCAGAGTCAAATGACCGGCTTAAACTCAGGCACTCATAGAACACTGAAAAACATACAACAGACACAATTGGTCATGATTGTGTGCTGCTAAGGAGCCAGCTCACTRCGTACATGCAAAGGGAGCCAAGCCTTTGGCCTCTCCTGTTCCATCAACTCTACCACAGGAAGCCAACAGTAGACAAAGGCAGGTTTCTTCACAGAGGAGTGGCTCAGCTCATTAGTAAATGGAATCCCCTAGTGTAGAAGGCTTAGCCCTGAGCAGCTGAGTCTGCTGACATGGCAAAGCACCAGCCATTAGGGCCTCTCAATAGGCCCCAGTACTATGTAGAATATGGCCAAGCCAGGGCGAAGTCAAAGCTGAACCAAATCAAGCCTCTAGGTCCCTGTACCAATTTGCAGATCTGGGACAGAAGAGAGACCCAGTCAGCAAAACTGAGACTCTGGGAAATGACCACATAAGCAACATGGTCAATTACACTAATAAAGTGAAGACGGGGAAAGGGTGGAGGGGAAGGGCATGAATGAAGGACTGAGACGCACACATGCAGCAAGCAAACCCGCCGGAACGGATTCTAACTGGGGTACAGTGTGTGCGTGTGTGTACATATAACATTTATATGACAGCAGTGGACATTTCAAAGTGAATGGAATATTTCATAGTAAATAATGGCCTTTTATCTAGTGCTAGGTGTGTTAGTGTGACTCCACAGCTGTATCCTTCAGAGATGTGCAGGAGATACTCATGAAAGAAATGGTGTGCCACTTGGGGTCTAAGGTCCTGAGGAGTGGGTGGCAGACTTTTCCGGAGGCTGCTGAGACGC
>BDUI01007219.1:45795-65503 GCA_002335545.1 Apodemus speciosus
ACACACACACACACACACACACACACACACACACACACACAGAAAGAGAGAGACAGAGAGAGAAAATTATGTCTAAAGTATCTAACCTGGAAAGTCCTTGCCTATCATCATCAACATTTTCCCAAACAAATATTCCCCTGGGGCTTACTGTGTGAGGTTCGGTGACTTTCTAACTGACACCACATTAGCAAAACAAAATTGGAAATCCTTATATGCAAATCTGTTTGGTTTTCAAAGTCTTACAAACAAAATTCCCTGCCAATTTTTAAGTCTGGAAAAAAAAAAGAAAAGAAAAGAAAACAAATGCTTTGACTGAGTCTCACTGTGTTAGCTCTTCCAAAGGAATCAAAGAAGTGCTTCACAGCTTCTGTTTCTCTCTTTGTATTTAGAAAGAAAATGGGATTCACTAAGAATGATAATGTGTGACTTCTGGAAACTGCAGCAGCTCAAATGTGGAACACATCCAAAGTAGGAAATAAAGTATTTAATTAAGCACATTAATTTAAAAAAAATCTTGCAAATTAAATGTTATGAAAACATCTAAAGTACTTATTACAACATTTTATACATTTGGTGAGGAAAGACTTATTCTATATATCTGTCCTCTTGCAACTTTGTATAATGAATTTTTTCAGAAAGAAAAAGAATCACATAATTAATAATATATACATATGGCCAATGTTCATTTGCTCTTTTATACCATCATGTATTAATTATTAATTATAATTTTGAATATTATAATAATTATAATAATGAAATTATTCATCATTAATGAAAGTGTTTATTTAGTAATCATGAATAATATGTGTACCCATGTGGCAACTCAAAGACCAAGCCTTGATTCAAACTTTCTGATTTCAATCTTGATTTTTCCCATTTATGCTCTTTAAATATGCTCCTGATCTCTGAAGCCTTTGAATTCTGCATCTTTAAAATGAAGATAACAATGTATGACAGTGGCCACTTGGTTGAGCTGAACTACTGATATCATCACGATTATCATTATCACCACCATCACCACCACTGCCCCACCACCCCCACCATCATCATCATCACCATCATCATCATCATCATCATCACCTTTGATGTACTTAATCCCCTGTCATTGAATCACTTATTACCCCAGTGACTTTCTTTACAGACTACAGGTTTGAGACAGAAGCAAGGTCACAAAGCCAGTCAGTGCTACGGTGAGATATTGCTTTTTTGCCTTTCTGCTATGAAAATTCAGATTCCAAAAAACTATTCATCCTTTAAACTAACATTTTTACCAACAAGCTTATAGCCACAAACATATCTTTTTTCCATAAACAGAGCCAAATATAATATCTCATTCACCTGATTATAAGCAAAATAGCTGTTATCTGAGCTGTGCTGTATCACAAATAATAACAACTATAATTACTCACCACCCAGAAAAAAAAGTCACCTATGGAATCTATGTGGCACCTATCAGTAAATATACGTGTAAAGAAGGAAATGAGTTCCCATTCACCCTGCATGTCAGTCTCTGGATTACTGTTCAGTAGCATTAGCTCTGTTCTAAAATACCTACTGACAAAAGGTATTTGTCTCGTAGAATAAATTTATCACTTAACTCCCCCGTACTGTGCTAGCTGTCACAGATACAAACTAAAGCTGCAGCTTAACTTATCTAGATTTTTTTGTTGTTGTTTTTTTGAGACAGGGTTTCTCTGTGTAGCCCTGGCTGTCCTGGAACTCACTCTGTAGACCAGGCTGGCCTCCAACTCAGAAATCYGCCTGCCTCTGCCTCCCAAGTGCTGGGATTACAGGAGTGTGCCACCACACCCGGCTAGATCTTTTTTTTCTGAGATATACCGTGTGGAGAATTAAAATCAGGGAGACACGTCTTAACATAAGTGTGATGTTAAGACCAGAGTCAGTTACCCTCTGAGACAGGAGGCACAGACTTCATCAGATGTTTAAGCAGTCTATAAACGTCCACAGCATAGAAAACAAAGATGGTGTGCATAGCCGTGATACTTTCTCCTCATGGGAAACACATTCTAATGTAAGCTTTCTCATTTCCAAGGAGCAACGGTTTTCTGAGATCTACCCGCATCCATCACCGTTCCTCAAGATAAGCTATTGGGGAAGGAGCTTCTAGATCATGGCTCTGGGAGGCATAGATGTAGGTCTGGCTTGAATGACAGAGCAGTAGCTTGCCTGGCACTATGAACACAGCAAGCAGGCTAGTGGCATCCTCGAAAACTGATGTGGCAGGTTGTACATTTGATCATGCCAAGCAGCTGGGATGGATTTTTAGAGAGGCAAAATTTAACTGGAATCCCGTTTTACTTGTAGTTTGATTTGTAGTTTGGACCAAGGAAAAAACAAATTTGCTATAGAAACCCAAACAGACAGACAGACAGACAGACAGACAGACAGACAGACAGACAAAGACACCCACACACTACTGATAAAAAAACAAAAAACTGAAAGTATAAACACCACGCACAAAAGCAACTGAGCCCTAAATAAGTGTCCKTTCTCTGTCATGTAAAAACACTACTTTGTATATGGGTAGTCATATCTTTTAACACCTGACCCTACATTATTCTATAGCAGGCTGTTGAGAGAAAAGAAAATGTAAGATCTAGATGTATCAATTCCATTTCTATATAGAGTTTAAAAATGACAACATTTTTATGAAGAATCAGAAGAAATTAGCATGAGCATATGCCCACATTCTAAAGATAACGTCCAAATGCTAGAAAGAAACAAAGCTAAGATACAAATAAAAATATATGACAATACTACTTTTCAGTCAGCTGCACTGAGAATGTAGATGTTTTACCTAGCATTTGTGAGGTCATGAGCTCAATCCCCAGCACTGCTGAAAATAAAGCAAAAAACAAAACAAAACAAAAGAATATAATAAACTTTANGCCACCACACCCGGCTAGATCTTTTTTTTCTGAGATATACCGTGTGGAGAATTAAAATCAGGGAGACACGTCTTAACATAAGTGTGATGTTAAGACCAGAGTCAGTTACCCTCTGAGACAGGAGGCACAGACTTCATCAGATGTTTAAGCAGTCTATAAACGTCCACAGCATAGAAAACAAAGATGGTGTGCATAGCCGTGATACTTTCTCCTCATGGGAAACACATTCTAATGTAAGCTTTCTCATTTCCAAGGAGCAACGGTTTTCTGAGATCTACCCGCATCCATCACCGTTCCTCAAGATAAGCTATTGGGGAAGGAGCTTCTAGATCATGGCTCTGGGAGGCATAGATGTAGGTCTGGCTTGAATGACAGAGCAGTAGCTTGCCTGGCACTATGAACACAGCAAGCAGGCTAGTGGCATCCTCGAAAACTGATGTGGCAGGTTGTACATTTGATCATGCCAAGCAGCTGGGATGGATTTTTAGAGAGGCAAAATTTAACTGGAATCCCGTTTTACTTGTAGTTTGATTTGTAGTTTGGACCAAGGAAAAAACAAATTTGCTATAGAAACCCAAACAGACAGACAGACAGACAGACAGACAGACAGACAGACAGACAAAGACACCCACACACTACTGATAAAAAAACAAAAAACTGAAAGTATAAACACCACGCACAAAAGCAACTGAGCCCTAAATAAGTGTCCKTTCTCTGTCATGTAAAAACACTACTTTGTATATGGGTAGTCATATCTTTTAACACCTGACCCTACATTATTCTATAGCAGGCTGTTGAGAGAAAAGAAAATGTAAGATCTAGATGTATCAATTCCATTTCTATATAGAGTTTAAAAATGACAACATTTTTATGAAGAATCAGAAGAAATTAGCATGAGCATATGCCCACATTCTAAAGATAACGTCCAAATGCTAGAAAGAAACAAAGCTAAGATACAAATAAAAATATATGACAATACTACTTTTCAGTCAGCTGCACTGAGAATGTAGATGTTTTACCTAGCATTTGTGAGGTCATGAGCTCAATCCCCAGCACTGCTGAAAATAAAGCAAAAAACAAAACAAAACAAAAGAATATAATAAACTTTAWGCAGATTACTATCAAACCCCCTATATGTAAATGGAAAAGAACTACACTAGAAATCAATAAATTTGCTAACTACCAGAGTATTATTTTCCATCAGTTCTCTACAGAAATGTCTGTTATCCATTAATTCATAGAGTTTCAAGTGATTTACTCCAAAATTCAGTTAAAAAACAATTAGAGATGGAGAAGCCAGGTATGATCACACACACACACACACACACACACACACACACACACACACACACATCCTATCACTATGAAGGTTGAGGCAGGAGGAGCCGGGGTTCACGACCCACCAGGGATACCTGTCTCAAACTTGCCACCCTAACCATCACAAAAGACTCAAAGACGCAGACAAAAACCATTTTCTTAGTAGACTTAGTAGATTTGTCCCTGGTAGCCATAGGCATATTCTGACTGCATTTATGTTAGACTGAGGTGCTTTAAGATGGGACTATTCTTGGGCAGCTTTATGAAGGTGGAAGGGGTTATTTCAAAGATACAGCCAGATATGAGAGACAAAACTTTCTGTTCTTCTGCACGTTGATCTCCGCACACTTCTATGCTGGGCTCACATTCCAAGAGGTTTCTTGCTTTCAAGATGAGACGAGAGCCTAACCAGTTTCCTCTGTGGAATGGGGGTGACATGTTCAACAGATCCTGGGAGATTCATCACCTGATCCTTCAAAAGACAAAGGCCTTCATGCAAGTTAATAAAAGTTGATCCTATGACAATCCTGCCAAAGGCACACTTCTCTGAATTTACTCAGTTAGGTAGGAGTACTGAAGCTTCAATCAATAAGAGGCTAAGACATGATATACAGTAGAAACAACTAAAAGACTATCCTAGGATGCTAGGTAATATCCGGTGATTTACTCCCTTAACTCTAGAAAGGATCAATATTCCTAAGCCACTACTCCTATCTGATGAAAGCCCCTAAAATTTCTTCAAAAGATTAATAGTGCAAAGCTGAAGGAGCATAAATCCCAAAGACTTGGCGATAAAGAACTTGGAGTGAACAAGGGAGGCAAACATCCTAGAGCCACAGGTTCACAGGGGGTCACCCTGCAAAACGATGACACATCCTTCAGAAAGTTGGTATGAGAAGCATGTGAGGAGAGCTGAGTTATTATCACTGCCCTCTCTCCCCCTCCAGTCACTTGGCCTCAGCCTCCGATGGCAAGATGGCTAATCTCAAAGAGCTGCTGTTTGTCAGAGTAATAAGCAAGACTCCAGACCTCAGGGCCAGAAGTGAAAACTGGAAATTACAACCCATTGACAAATATCAGATCCCACAATAGAATTCAGAAAGCACAGGGAATGAATTTAAATATCATTGCTGTTCCAGAACAAATTAACACAGACTGATTTTAGGTGTTTCCCTGAGGATTAAGCTTCTCCTTTCAACAGATAACGATTTTCATGTTTTAAAAAAAATCCCATGGATGAGAAATATAATGACCCTGATAGATCATGAGTAAGCTTTATATGGTCTAAGACTTGTTTTAGCCACTCAGTTTTGAAAATCAAGTGGTCCCTGAGTGCCAATGTATAATGCCACTGGAAAACACGAACAGGAATTTTTTTCAAGATTTGTTTGTTTCGTTGTCTCATAAAAACATAAGCAAAGTAAAATGCCTGTCCCGCCACTGTTACATGCGCACACACATTTACTCATAGAGCAACAAAGCATGCAGAGCTCTTCTATGAGGCTAGCTCAGAATTAGCTGTGAGCAGAATCTTCCCATGAATATTAAAAGATGCATCTCAAYACCTAAGCCCAAGCTTCCTCAGAACCTCCACCAAGCATCCTTCAAATCAAGTCTCTAATCCAATTACCTAAAGAGTTTAATTATCCTTAAGATTTGGGGAACTTGAAAAATAATTTGTTCAGCAAAACTAAAACATTGGAAGATACAGAGATGAAGCCAGATAGATGATAGATGATTAGTTGTGTAGTATTATTTAGAATATATCTCTCATCTTTAAGTCTTAAAGCTAGAAATGTAGCTGATAAAATCATACTGTCATATAATAAAATGGCAACAAGCCCATGATTGAGTGCAGTACTATACAACTCAGTACTACACTGTAGTACACTCAGTACTACAACTGAGTGAAATTAATTCTAATAATAAGCAGCTCATTCATTCTAGCCTCACGCAGAAGATATTGTTGGAGAATGTTTAGTCCGATTAACTCTGATAGACCTGATTTTTTAGTATTATCATGGTCTAGGAAACAATATTTCCAGGGTCTACTCCAGGACCCCACTGAACTTACTGAACCAAAGTAAGGATATTCGAAGGTGGTAGTTCTACGCATAGAGAATGACCAACTAACTAATCTTCCAATTTAAGAAATACTTCCTCTTAGCCATTCTTCCTGGGCTCAGATGACATCTCAAAAAAAAGGTTTCAATTTGCATTTTCCAAAGTATGAAGTCTCAGAACCAGCTGAGAAGCCATGGGCAACTGGTAGCCACTGGATCAATTTTTTTCTTCAGGGATGTAACCTCCGAGAGTGATCCATGCTCCAGCTGATGGTCCTGTACCAACGTACACAGGCAGCCCTAAGTGAACTCAGTGAACTTAGCTTATTTTTTTTTTCTTTTGAGAGTGTAAGGAACTGGAAAGGAAAAGTGGAAGGAGAAACAGAAAAGGTACTAGAGGGGCCTGACTGGGAAGTAGATTTGATCAAAACACATTATAAGCATGTATGACATTCCCCATAAGTTTTTTTAAAAAAAAAAAAAAAAACAGAGATAAAGGATAATGCTACCCAGCTTCCAAAATCTAAAGGATCAGTCCTGTATGCCCTTTTCTAAACTGGAAATTACCTATCCCTCGTTCTCCTCCCTCCTCTGACCTCTCTCCATCTTCCTCTGCTGCCTCGGTATCCTCCACCCCTGTCTGCGTCTCTTCCCACAGGCCCAAATGCTGCCTTGACTCTCTAAGTATCCTAACCTTCATCCTTGATCTTTGTCCATCTAGATCATTTTAAATGACCTTGAAAAGACTATTCTATTTACTCTCCTCATTAGGTAATAGTGCTTTCAATATTTTAAAGCTATAATTAGAGGCTGGCAAGATTGCTCATGGATAAAGGCACTTGCCACAACCCATGAGGTTTGAGTTCAATACCCAAGGACCCACATAGTGGACCTATCCCTCACAAGTTATCCTCTAACATATACATGCTGTGGCATATACATGTGCACTTGTGCATGCAATATAAATAAATAAATGTAACTTTGAAACTCAAAATAAGAGATTGTTTTTCAAGGAAGGAGGCAGACATGCAGTTGCCATTCTCAAGGTGTGGCTTTTCCATTGCTCATTTCTTTGCCATAGGTCAACAATAACAACCAGGAAAGTAAGTTTCCTTCCTTCTACTCTGGTACCCTATACCCACATAGCTTCCTGTGTCCACAGTAGGGAAAGCTGAAAGAGAGCTCTGCTTCTGTCCAGTGAGAGGCTTGAATCCAGCAAGACTAGCTTAATTGCTCCCAGACACAAGGATATCTGCCACAGTCGGCTATTGTACAACCTCCCTAGAAGCAGATTCTACTTTGAAGTGTCTTTCGCTACTGGAAAGTTATTCTGTTTTAATTAGCTTAGATCATACATGCTGACCTTTCCCTTTCTGTTCATCATTATTAACTCCCTCCAGTGCTAGAAGGCAATTATCAGATTACCTSTTGGCCATCTTTTCCTCCGACATAATCACTACAGATTATTTAACCTTTCACAAGAGCTTTTGGTCATGCCTCTAAATGTTTATGTGCCACGGATATATCCTCCATACTTAGTAGCCTTAATAATGAAACTTGAAAATAACAAATATTAGAAAATAATCATACTGTGGTGATGGCATGATTAGTTAAAATAATTGGGATTTTTTTTTTTAAAAAATCATTTGGGGGGCATTATTTCTGATTCTGATGGACCTCTAAAATGAGTTTGAAAGGGATACTATCAGTTGTCTCCAATGAGAAAAAAACGAAGCCACGGGGTTTATTTTTTCAAAGAATGACAGCTAGAAAGTGCTAAAGACTAAACTTCAACTTCTTTCATAAGAGCTCATATTTTTTCTGTTTATCTTAGGTTATATGTATGAGCGTTTTGCTTGCAGAAGTGTCCGTGTATCATGGGCATCCTGAAACTGGAGCTGTAGACAATTGTGAGCCACCATGGGACACTTGGAAATGAACTTGAGTCCTTTGCAAGAGCAACAAGTGTTAACTACTGAGCCATCTCTCCAGCCTCAAAACTTTGATACTTTTATTTCTAAACATATTAGGCTGCCTATGCAGCCTGCTTTGGCTCTCTCTGTCTTCAGTTTTTTTTAAAAAAATTGATAACGTATGTACATGAATATGAAATTTCTGGCAGGGTATGTATGTCTCATCATAGACAAGTCATCCCTTCCAAAGATCTGCGTGTTCATGTACTCTGCCATCATGAACTAGGTTATAATAGCAGTTGTTGTCATGGTTACTCTTTTTATAGTTCTCACTTTATGTGTAAAGGTGAAATTACTACCTATTTTATAATATCAATACTATGTCTTGAATAATAATACAAAGCGTCAGCCCAAGAGACATCCTAGTTTTAAAGTGGCAAATAAAAATTACATTCACTGTCAACTGTTCTCCTCCGAAAGCAAGACTCAAAAGCAAACACCAGAAGGATGTGGCTTTAGATGAAGTGGATGAAGTTGTTGAAAGCTGAGTGTTCCTAATGACTGAGACATGATCTGAATGATGACGATGTGCTTGTGAGAAACCCTTCTGGAGATTCTGCCAAGGTGCACATGAGAACCCAAGACACACTGCAGAGTCCCTATGAAATGGTGATGGTCCCTATTCCCTTACTCACTCATCAAAGAGTCACATAACATTTTTCCAGTATGAACTTAATATTTGCATCCTTCTCAGACTTATAGATTGAGTCTCGAAACCCAATGTGTCTGTATTTGGAGATAAATGCGGCGACCTAATGCCACTGAAATGGGTTCCTTATCCAAAGCAGAAATGAGACTGCATATGCTGTTTCCCTGCCATTTGGATACACAATGTGGAGTTGGCTGTCTACAAGCCAGGAAGACAGCCAGGAATTACACTGGCTGGCTAGAGTCTAAATTAAGTTCAAATTATACCATGATGGTGTAGCAGAGGATGGCTTTGTTGGACATCAATGAGAGGAGAGTCCCTTGATCCTATGAAAGCTCAATGCCCCAGTGTAAGGGAATGCCAGGACAGGTAAGCAGGAGTGGAGTGGGTTGTTGAGCACGGGGAGGGGGGATGGGATAGGAAGTTTTCGGAGGGGAAAAACTAATTCTACCTATTGTGATATGTATAGTACCCTTAGCCAATTAAGATACCCATCAATAAATCATATGGTATAATTAAGACACCTTCAGTTTTCGATAATCCTAAAGTCTTTGATTTTTCCATATCTCCATATTTCTTATCGGAATGCCTCTTCTCCACAGAAATTCCAGCTACTGGGGCTGGAAAGAGAGCTCAGTGGGTAAGAGCAGATACTACTCTTGCAGAGAGCCGGATTTGACTGCTAGTAGCCATGTCTGATGTCTCACAACTACTTTTTTAAGTAGCTCCAGGTGAATCTGACATCTCTGGCCTCCAGGAGTACTTACATGCACACACCAACACACAGATACACAATTAAAAATAATGATAAACATCGGATAAAAGTTCTATCTACACTTCAAACTCTGTCTCATGTCATGCTTTTTTTTTTTTTTTTTAGATAAGGTCTCTCTATGTCTCTGTCTCTGTGTATCCTCAATATCCGAAAACTCACTATGTAGAAGAGACTAGCCTTGAACTCACAAATATTTGCATGTTTCTGACTCCTAAGGGCTGAAGTTAAAGGCATGTACCACCTTGCCCAGCTTACAGAAAGCTTTCCTAAATCTATTCTGCCCAGTCAAGAAATATCTGTATTTATATATACATGTGTGCATACACACACACACACACACACACACACACACACACACACACACACACACAGAGWGAGGGGGTAAGGGGAAGAGAGGGAGAGAGTCATGCCTACTTTTGAGCTGAATCTTCTCTTGCTATCTAATTTATCTAATTTTTTTTTCAGATAAAACTATGAATGGTTTGGACACAGTAGCTATGTTTACTAATCACCATGTTTACTAATCACTAGCATCCTCTGCAGTACTTGCAAACATTTCATGCTCAGTCATTATGTTTAGTTGATACAACTGAACTATATGGATGTGAACCATCAACTTTTCTTCATAAAAGAAATTAGTTTTTAAAATATTTCCTTTTGGCTTCTTATCTTCTATATTTGTGCTAAGTCTCTGACAACTTTGCAGAATGTATTTTGAACATATTTATCCTCCTCCCATAACATCTTTAACTTAATGCTTTTAACTTAATCAAGAATTACAGAAAATGTATTTTAAAAAATTACAACATAGGCTGGAGTGCATAAGATTATTTCTTCATGGCAAAATTCACTTGCTTCTGATGGCAGTGTATGCACCCCATTGTGGAAAATGGTTTCTTATGTACCTGTTAATCTGCTACTGGATAATTCACAAAGAGATGTTTATCAGTTTAAAGGCATAGTGTTGATTCTCTTTTTACAAATCCTTGATAAGTCTTGGGTGACTATAAATGCTGACAGTGAGAGACATAGAGCTCAGTAGATTGAAGACTTGCTTCTAAATAGATGGATTTCAGTCCCAAATCATGGCCTTAAAACAGCAACTTTTATTCGTCATAAGAATAGATATATGCAAATGCCATATTGCAGAAAGAGAAACCATTTTTATTTATGGGTGAGATTTGGTTGTATACTAACCAGGGATACATCGTGATCTAAAAAGATTAATAATAATGATTTTATTTTAATGTATATTTTCTTGGCAGAGATTTGATGTATGTGTTAGGGGGGTCAGAGGAGTCCCACCCTCTCAGAAGACAAGGGGAGGTAGGATGCAGGAGCGGGTACTTAGAGGGGGCAGTGTTTGGGATATAAATAAATAAATAAATAAATAAATAAATAAATAAATAAATACAACTTTTAAAATATATTTGCTGGCAGTAAATCATTTGGCACCTATACAATGAGATATCTTGCTGCAAATGACTTCTCACTTTCAGCTGTTCGGCAGGGAACATCTGTAAGATTATTGACCAATCGTCTTCCTTCAAATAACGGACGTTGTGCAAGTGAAAGCCATGAAACTTAAGATTCATTCGCTTTATGATAAATGTGCTTTTATGTATACTCTCGAAAAACCTGCACATCATGATATTTTCCTCCCACAGAAACTGTCTTCTGCAAATCCCAAGGTGTTGTAAATAAGACCAACAGGTTTGCTTGTCTTCCCCAGATAGCTGCAGTGCGATAAGAAGGTAAATCCCAAATCCCTTGCAGGTCTCACACCATGCATTCGATCATGACTGTTACGTGGAATGTCCTTGTCACCGTTCTCTGCAGCAACACACAGCCATACGGGGCCCTCAGTGATGACATCAGTGCCCCCTTGGATCTCACAGCGATGGCGCTTAATTTCAGGGCCTTTCTTTTTATTCCACGGCTGTGTTGTTGTGAAATTATGTAAAGGAGAACTCACGAGGTTGCTTAGTTCTTGTGAATTCTGGGAAGTATCCCAAGAATGGATTATAGACATGACAATCCTCAGCGAACTATGACATTAAAAAAAAAAATCATTGCTGAGCTGTTTCATTACACTGGTTCGAAGTACTTTTAGGAGAGTCTTGAAAACTCCTAATATAAAGCAGTTTGGACAGAGTGGACTTAATCAGTAAGCAAAGCTGTCTGAAGGTCCCAACAACGTGCTCCTGTAAGAGTGTTGCTAGTCTTCTACACAGCACTTTCTGTGTGGATCAAAGGCATCTCCAAGGCTGGAGCAGCCACTACAGGGGGAGGGGAGAGCGGCACAGTTGCAGGAAGGAAAAATAGAGTCTTAGTTGGGAAATGGAGATTTAGAGAAGTAAGTATGGTTTTAGCACACAATGTCTTCACTTATTTTCAGAATATAAAATATTTTACAGCCCCTGACCCAAAAGGACATCTTTTAAAAAGGGAATTATGCTAAATATCAAGTGTGATTACAATTAAAATGTATCATGCCTCAGATCCTCGAAAAAAGATTAATGAATGGAACTTTAAGCCCCCTTAGAAACACGAACATTTTAATGAGCAGACGCCTGCTTTCCATGTTTGAAGCTTCCTGGGGACCTTTAAACTATTTCATTTTAGAAACTTTTTAAAAGAACAACACAAGACTCAGTGGTATTACTCTCTATGCCTTTATAAGGTTCAGAAATAGCTAACATAATCGATGTTGAGCATAACATTTTCAGGTTTTGGCTGTCACAATTAACGCTGCTCATTTCTCTTTTACCAATCACTAGGGTGCTTTACATAAACATGAAGAGTGGCAGGGACAAGCACAAATCAGCCTCAGGGCTGATGAGGAGGGAGCCAGAACTTCACTTGTCCACGTGTTGCATTTGCAGAATGACAGACATCAGGACTTCACTCTCGAAATAACAGAACAGTTTGCATTTAGGTGTACAATACATGTTCTGTACTTAAGTTTTCAATCACTGAGATGCTTCTGCTGGATTGTTTGAGAACACTATTGAACAGTTAATTCCTCTCTTTTCTTCATAAGCACAAAATAAAGTCTGCCTATTAGCTGCTCATATTTGCTTTCCAGTCAATGGAAACCTTCCAGGGGTTTCATTTATGTCAGCACGCCACAGCTACACCATTGAGAAACTAAATAAAAGCAAGCGGCATTAAAATAACTATAAGGGCTAGAGAGATGGCTCAGCTCTTCTTTCAGAGGTCTCAAGTTCAATTCCCAGTACCCATTATCGAAGGTTACACCCATCTGTAACTGCAGTTTGGGGAAAGGGAAACCCAAGATGCTCTTCCGGTTTCCATGGGCACTATAGACACACGGTGCACAGGTGTGCTTGCAACACCCACAACATATTAAATAATAAAGTATTTTTTAAAAAGATTTGTAGATGTCACACTGTAGATAGTATGCTGTTACTTTTCGTTTACTGAGTGAGTAAATTACTGCATCACACAGTAATCACTAAAATACTAAACGTTGTACTCACCTGGTAGGAAAATGTATGATTCTCAGGTGAGCTAAAAAGCAGGATATAAATGTAATGAGAAGTGGGAAGAGAACACTGGTTCCCAAACGATCAGACAGCATTGAGGAGCAATGCTTGTACAATAACAGTGATTGTACTGAGCAGAGACTTACAAGGCAGAACATATGAGTACACAGTAAAYGAGAAAAGATGAAAACCCAGGAGCCTGGTGGTTCCTTTAAGGCAGATACTTTGAATATGGCATCCCCTTGAGTATTAGGTTCTGTCCCGCCTAAAAGCCAAAAAATAACTTGAAGGCAGTTCAGTTCTCTATCTCAAAGACATTCTGCCCCATAATAGGATTGTATAAATCCAAGAAAATAATATATTCAGTGCAAAGCAGTTCACTAAATATTTTGCGCAAACAAAACCATGAGGTATATATAAGAATGAAAAAAACATTTCCTCAAAAGTAAACCTAACAAAATTAAGTCAAAGATCATGTAATATATTCAAATGTTTATATTTTCAAAGCATATCTAATTATCACACTTTTAGAGACCCTCTGTATACTATTCAAAATACTGATCAACATTTTAATAGATCTTGATCTAAGTCAGTATGAAAGAGGGAAGCTGAGTAAATTTAGAGCATGTGTAAAGAAACCAACTTCTAAGGAAGAAAAGTACATGTGCTTTTAACAGAGTTGGAGTAATTTGATAAAAGTACGGGAAGAGGGTTTTAGTCTATTTCTGAGAACAAATCCCAGATTAGGTATAATATTCCCAGCATAACATACTTTGTATTATTTTGATGATCTGTTTCTGCAACAGTTATTCTGTAACTAACTTGAATATGTTTTCAGAGAATGACAAAAAATCAGGTTTAGAAAAGCTATAATAAAGTCACATTGCTAAATTTATAATTTAAATAATATTAGTAACAAATTATAGAGATCTTAAGACAATTATAGAGTCCTAATTTTTAGCAGCAGGTTAAGTCTCACAATATATAATGATAACCTTCAAAACAGCTGTTTAGACACGACAAACAAGAATACTTGAAAAAGAAGTGTTTTAGAACTGGTTAGTAGATGAAATTTATATTCATTTAAATTCATTAAAAATTAACAGGTATGTTTAAATACCATGACTCACAGAACCTCTTCTATATATTTTCATTAGCACTTTTTATTATATACTGATATTTAGGTGATGCTAACTTTGATTACAGACTTTAATTAGATAATATGTCATAAGAGTTCTCATCTGAACAAAATCTTTACTAACAATTACATTGATTTTTAGCTCTTGCAATTTTCATGAAGAGTAGAATTTATGAGTGTAATTTTCTGGAATCAACATTTATTACAAATATGTGTTTCTCAATTGGATGAACAATAACTTCACACACAGTTATGGTTTAAAAGTGAAAATAAAGCATTGATAGTAGAATTTTATTCAGAACTCATGTATAAGGTGAAAACTAAATCTTAAGCACTGGCAGCTCCTGGAGACTAAGGTACCTCTGGGGCCATCCATGTCAAGAGAGTCACCTGGCTGTTAGTGAGATGCTAACGTCTTACATTACAGAATGCTAAGAAATTTCATCTCCAAGTAACACTCAAAATGAAGTACTTGCCATAAAAATCAACGCATGAATCAATAAATCARTGTGTCTACAGCCAGTGATCTCCAGTGAAGAAATACATACATTAGAGACAGGAAAGTCTCTTTAGTGARCAGAGCCTGGAARACTGTATATACACACAYGCAGAAGAGATAAAATAAGTTCTTCCTTTGACATATTAAYAAGTCACTCAAAATGAATCAAAGGCCTAAGTGTAAAACCRTAAACAATGACCCTAGTAGAAGAAAATACTTCATGACATTGGAAYAGACAATAAACTTTTTGACTAGATAGCCYTCTCCCCAAATATTAAGAATAAAAATTAAAAGTTTAGGAATGGGAGTCACACTAACACAGTAAGCACTGCACTGTAAGTGAAATACTCAACAGAAAAGAACGGCTTCTAGAAGAGGAGGAAATTCTTGCAAACTGCTCACTGGACAAAAGATGAACACACGTAACGCATAAGAAAATGTAAGACTTAAAGAGCAAAACCAAAAGCAAACAGAAACCTACACGATATATCTTAGTTACTTGTCTGWTTTTGTGGGGGAAACACCACCTAATTTATAAAAGAAAGTGCTTAATTGTGCTCATACTTTCAAGGGGTTTGAATTCATAATTTCGGGACAAAGGCGCTGTGGCAGGAAGAACTGAGAGCTCATATCTTAATCCATAAAGGCAAATTTTAAAACAGGCCAATTATCTGCATAGATATTTCTCAAAAAGTCGTATATTTAATTAAAAAAAACTTTCTATAAGTGGAATGTTTTAAATAACAGTGAATGGGCAAGCATACGCATAGCAGTTTAATATGTCTTCTGTGTAATCATTTTTTATAGTTGAATCTTAAATACACAGGCAGAGTGAGCTCTTCAGCCAACCATGTTGAACAATGGCCATGAAACAAATCTGACACAGAATTTTGTTYTTGTTTATTGTTTTCATTTTTGTGATTAAAGTTTATTTAAAACTGAAAAAAAATAAAACATGACTGGCCAACAGCTTRTAAAATTCACTAGTCATAAGCAAGTAAAGACTACAATAAACATTGAAGTCACACTAATTATAATGGATATTATAAAGAGCATAAAAATAATAAATGTTGATAAGGATAAAGAGAAAGAAGCGTTCTTTTCACTGTTTATAAGATAGTAAATCATAGCAACCATTAGGAAAACAGTCAGAGTATTGGAGTTTCTTCACAATAACTAAAAATGGAACACATGACACAGCTATCAAATGACCTGGTGTGTAGTTATAGGAAATACAATTTCAAAATGATATTACAAATTAAATGTTATCATAAAAATATTCATGATCTCTAAAATCAATTTTMACACTATTTACAGTAGCCAAGTGCCCATCAATGGATGAACAGATAAGGAAGTGAGGTTCATACCTGAGATGCAATATTACCAAGCCATAAAAATGAAATCTTATCATTTGCAGCATCAGTAATGGACATGGAGGAGCAGAGCACTATTCTGATAAGGAAAGTATGCTAAAGAAAGACAAATACTATATCATTACCCATTCGGGGAAACTAAAAAAAGTAGATTTCACAGAAGAAGCAAGTAAAGCTGTAGACCAGCATCTATGCATGAGACACTCATTTCAGTCACCAGTTCTGGACTCTCTGCACGTATGTACATATGTACATATGTACACACACATACACAAGTATCATATATCCATTTTGGGGTTCATTTACAAAATGAGGAATCAAATAGACTTGGTTTATAAGAATGTATCATATTAAGTAGATTAATGATTGCAAAGAAGAATGATAGGCTATCTATGCTACCTTGCCATGTGAGAGACCTTCATAAAGGTCCTTACCTTGCTGTACCTCATTTTTTCTCATGTATAAGACAGGAATATCAAGAGGTTGTGGTGAGGATAAATCGGGATAGTGTCACAGTAGTTTTTGGCTACTTTAATGGGTTCTTTTTCCTTCTACCATTCTCCATTCCAATCTCTTACAACCCCCAACACTAGGTGGGAGAAAAGGGTTAAAGGGAAAAGGGAGTATTGATTTTTTCAGACTACTTTCTGCTGATTAGGGGTGTTGAGTTCCTTGGAGCAAGTCCCATTAGGTTATCTCCAACCAGCAATCCAGCAATCYAACTATCCAGCAATCCAGCAACCAGTAGCAGGAGCAGGGACCGCAGCAGGGGCAGAAACAGGGGCTCTGGCATTTATATACCCTCTGAAGAGTCCCCTGAAGTCCTAACATAAACTATCTGCAGCTGGCAAAATCATGCCCCTGCTAGAGCACAAGACAAATCACAGTCAGCTGCTGTGTATAATCTGAAGCAGCTCATATCCCACATATGTTTAGAAGCATATGCTTCTAAACAAAGTAAGTGATCCATGCACAGTAGCTGAAATTATGATAATGCTCACAATTCTTCAGTGATGCTTCGAGACATTTTTCAACATAGGAAACGATTGATCTGACCCAAGATCTGGCCTTTCAGTGAGATTTCAGTATTGAGGTTAGGAYATCYAAGAGAAGAGCAAAAGGGAAGAACTGTTGTTTCAGCCACTGCAGAGGCAAAGATTAGAGTGTGGAGAGTCAGGCAAAACAGGGTGTCCACAAAGGTACGATGAGGTGTATGTGTTGACTGAGCACAGATATTATTTGTCAGAAAGCAGCTTGGTAATTCAAGATCAAACATTCTCACTGGTGGGGGTTGAATTTTAGCTCTAAAATTCTTATGTTGACAATTACCAATATGATAATACTAAGAGAAGTGGGGGTTTAGGAGGTTATTATTCCTTAGTGAATATCCCTTAGGAATGGGATTATCACTAGAGATTCAGCCCAGCAATAGAACACTTGATCAGTATGTTTGTCRTCCTGTGCAATTATCAGCACTGAAAAGGAAATGATGTCAATGTCCTTGGAGAAGAGGCTAACAGAGAGCTCCCTAGTCCTTGTGTGATTCTTTGCTTATCTCGGTGTGAGGACAGAGTACTTGTCCCCTCAAGAACCCTACCTTGGCCACAGACAGAAGTCAGCACAAGAACTCAGAGCTGTTAGCACCTGGATCTTAGCCTTCCTAGCTCTCAGAATGAGTGGGAAATATTTCTATATTTATAAATTGTCCAGCCTATGGTGTTGTGATATGGTGATAGGAATAAACTAAGACAGGAGCACTCATGATCTATTTTCTTCCCTTGCTCTTTTTATGTTTGTGAGTGTTAGAGAGCATGAAGTTTAGATTTGGCAAGATACTTAGTAGGGGGACCATTATATAGGTACAGATTTGGAATATAGAAAGCAGGAATTTTGGTTCATACACATTCAAAAAGAGAATAATCAAGAATCCTTGGASGTTGGGTACATTTAATGCCAGCACTGGGGGYAGAGGCAGGCAGAAATCGATGAGCTCATTCCAGCTTGGTCTACAACAGTGAGTTCCAGAAATGTCAGGGCTGCATAGAGAGACCTTTTACCAAAACAACAAGAAAACTCTTGGAGATTGTAAAGAAATAAACAGGAGGAGAGTCGTCATTGAGAATTAAAAGAAAAGTTGCTATTGATTAAATTATATTGTGTGAATGAGTGTGAGATGTCTATTTTAAAGGAAGCTACTTAAAATGCACATGTAGCCTTAAGATTAACTATCCCCCATATGGGGTTTCTCAAATCTTAAGCTATCTGTATAAATGCTAAACCACATAGCACACATAGAAGTGTATATATTTCAGTCCCTGAAGCCACAGACTACTATAAATACTCATGCTGTAAGAATCGTCTATTAAGTGTGACATATATCTGTAATACAGGAAGTGGCCCACACTCCGGAAAGAGAGCAGGTTAGTGCACAGATCTCAACTGTTGATCCAGGGGCACACCAAGCATTGCTAGTTGCCNGAAATAAGCAGAAAGAGACAAAACTGTAAAGGGTGAAATGCCCACATGTTCTACTGTAAATCTCCCTAGGCACTGAGAAAGTAAGAAATCCCACAAACATTGGGCGTGTGGGTTGCGTTCCTGGACTTTGGAAGAGAGRAGGTACCTTTCCCATGGAAGGTATCTAGAAAGTCACACACGTGAGACTCTGGGATATACACACCACGCTAGAAGAGGAAGAACACAGTAACRTCTACTCATGAATGGACTTCTCTACTAACCCTCAGCCCTCAAGCCTGTCCTACATACTCTTATTTTAAAAACAGAACTGCCTCTGACTTCAGAATTTACCATTTAAGTTGACAGAAATAAATGTGTGTCTTAACTTTACAACAARCTTCATTTTCGAAGGGTCATCCGTGGGCACTTGCTCTTTCCAAACAGACTTTTAGAAATGTCGCTTGTAACACCATCACTYCTGAGCAAAAAAAGAAAGGATTTTAAGACTTCTAAGAAAGCTTCCTGCTGCCCACCTGACTTTCAGGTTTGTGGAAGCCCAGAGTAGAGAAAGCAATTGTGATTCATTCACATCTAAGTTATTAATTAAAAAGTAAACACTGGGAGATGTTTGGTGAGCACCACACTTTGAGGTGATGGACTTGTATTAAACTTGGAGGACATTCCCAAACAAGAAGCTGAAAGTGGAATAATAACTGAAAGGGAGTAGAAATGGACACATTAACAAACTTGTACCGCTTTATAGGCTGCATTAAAATGGAAACGTTGTAAGAAGCGTACAGACTGGACGACAGAAAAATGGAGTGTGAAAGAAGCATCACCTATACATCAGCTATGAATTGCTGTGTGCAGGCTTCAATGGGAAGAGTTTTTTACAGTCCTGGAACATCCTGAACTTGTAGTGAATTTCGCCGGTGTCTTCCAGGAGCTACTGAAGCCAACCAGACTTGTTTCTTCCCTTAGGCCTGAAGCGCCCAGGGAGAAAAATACTAAAATTTTCAGATGTAATCAAAATAACACAGTTAGTC
>BDUI01007223.1:6018-18408 GCA_002335545.1 Apodemus speciosus
TTGTCATGGGTTTGACTCTTTCTTCCCCAGGAGCACCTGGATTATGAGATTGTCCAGTCGCTGAACCCCGAGTTTAATAAAGCGGTGATCAGGGTCAATGTGTTTCGGGAGCACAGACAGACTATTCAGGTGAGACTCATCTCAGACTTGTCTGCAGGCCAGCCAGGGTCCTGCTGTGTGGACCTAGCTTGGTGGTGTTTGCCCACTTGTTTGACTGGTTCGCCCTGATCCAGCAGTGGTGTGTGAGAAGCCTGTTGCAGATTATCAGCACCAAGTGAGGATGGCATTCAGGTCAACTGTGGGGAAATGGATGTAGTTGGATTAAAAAGTTCAGTTTGTATCTTTGACTGTGGAAGAAATGGCATTGAGAGTATGCTAAAGAGTGAAAAGATAGTGGTTCTCATCAGTTCAGGTTTTGCTGAGTTACTGTGGATTTTGAGACCTATATCTGCAGCTGGAACAATGACATGACCATTTCAAAGGAGAAGAGCTCTGCWGAATGTGTGGGGATCTTAGCGGTTTGCCAGTGCCCCATTTCCCTTTTAAACAGCACTTCCTGGAAAGCTCTGGAAGCCCAAGTGCTGAAGGCTTCRGTGTTGCTCAGGCTCAGAGGAGCACCATGGGACAGGATTGCAGAGGCACAAGACTCACTGGCTCTTGCTGGACAGATTCATTGACTGCTTTTGAATTTAGGTTGGAATGGGAAGTGAGCCAAGTGAACTTGGCAGTTTATGATCCTTGAATCTGACATCTGCAGTGGCACTGGGTGGCTGTGTCACGGCACACCAAGGCAGATGTAACACCGCTGTTTACGCCCTTCGCCTTTACCTTAGAGCCTCTGTTAGTTTTACTAGCCCCCCCCCTTTTAAAAATTTTTATGTGTGGGTATTTGACTGCATGTGTGTCTTTGTACCACATACGTGTCTAATGCCCTTTAAGGTCAGAAGAAGGCACTGGATCCCTGGAACTGGAGTTCCAGATAGTTGTGAGCCACCAGTGTGGATGCTTGAAATGAGCCTGGGTCCCATGGAGGAGAAGCCAGTGCTCCTGCTGCTGAGCCTTCRCTGAAGCCTCTGGGTCTCTTCTAGTCTCTTCCTTCTGCCCTTTCATCCCTCAGCTGGGGGTGTGGGGAGGGACTGCAGCTCGTGTGGGGTGGGTCTTGGCTAGGGCAGGCTATTGGTCTGAGAAAGTGTGTCCTTCTAGCCTGGAGATTGAGAAAAAAGCAGAGTATTGGATTAAAGCCAGCCTGCTTCCTGGTGGCTGCTTTCTGCGCTTTTTTTGAGAAGCTTATTTAGTTAAGAATCAAGATGTGGGGCCCTATTGAAGATTTGTGACCAGAAGCAAGTAAGGCAGATCCTCCCAGGTCACTTGCAAATCAGCCCAGTCTTGCTTACTTTCTAACTAACGCTTCAGACCCATAGAGAAGCGCAGGGCCGTGCGTGGCCGGCGTTCCCGCTGGAGCAGGCTGCTCTGCTGTGTTCGTGTGCGGGCGAGCCACACTGTCCTCCAGCCCCCAGTGTCGCAGTCTGCATCTGCTTGCTGGATATCTAGATCGAGGCTTGCAGGGTAGATTGCTGTACTTTCAAGTGTCAAATGAGGTGCTAGAATTTGTGTTTGTTTTTGTTTTCTAGACCCAAGTATAGACTTGTGGAGCTGTAAGACTTTAGAAGTGTAGATGTCTAGTTTTCCGGGATTTTCCCAAATTCTCTTTTACAGTGTTTGTTACCTTCATATCACTTTTTGGTTTCAGTTTTTAAGTCTTTACTCATGCTGGACATGTACTCATACAGTACAGCAAACTCTGAGTTTTTGTTTTCTCTGACTTCCAATTCACTGTCCCCCCTGTCTCAACTTCCTAAATGTACRGAATACAGGTATGGACCATCACAGCTGTTTTTGTTGCTGTTGCTGTTGCTCGGTTTGGTTTGAGCCACAGTCTCCCTGTGTCACCCGGACTGACCTTAATTCATTGTGGAGCCGCAGGCCAGTGTCAGCTCCTCCTGCTTCAACCTCCTACACAYGGGGCAAAAGGCGGAACAGCCTTTCTGGGAATTGGGGTTTTGCAGTTTACTGACTTTTGAAATTGGATTATCTTTAATTTTTTTAATTGGTTCTTTATTGCCTCTGTGGCCTTTTTAAAACAGCAAAAAGCCCTAAAGAAACTGATGGATTGTTTATATACTTAAGGATGAGTGAGGTGGGGGGGAAGAGGGCTGATAGATATGGGGGGTGGGAAGAGCAGTGGGTGTAGGAGGCAGGAGCTGCAGTCCAGGGTTACTTTTGGCCACATAGGAAGCTTGAGGCGAGCTTGGGCTACATGGCAGCCCCCTTGCTTCCCTCACCGAAAGGAAAAAGAGTACTTGGAAGTTGCCCACCATACCAGAGGGAAGGGATGCAGCCACTGCCAGGCAACTCTGTAAGCCGAGCTCTGCACAGTATGACCGTGCCCTTACTATTANAGTCTAAATAAAGCTCTCCCTCCCTTAAGGTGCCTCTTGTCAAGTCCTTGCTCTCAGTGAAATGAACAGTAACAGACAGAGCCCCTTGATACTAAGGAGAGAGAAAAATCACTGTGGGTTGTGCCAGCTCTGATTGGTCACTAATGCTCTGATGTCACAGAGAGCCATTGTGAGGAATGACTGACAGCCAGTCATATAATGCACAGTCTGGGCTGTTTTGTGTCCTTCTGTGCAGAGAGCTGTTTGGTGGTGAACTGCAGGACTCGGTGGTTGGATCAGATTTGGACTTCGGTGATTGTTTGGATTTTGACACTGAACATCAGCTACACTCCCACAGAGTGAGTTCTTTCCTGCTGTTTTCTTTCCCTGAACTCAGATGTTTGGATTTCGGTTTATGTGACTTTATTCATTTGGGGGATTTGTTTACAGCTTTGCTTTCTTCTTGTTTGTTTATTTGTTTAATTATTTTCATTTTGCTTTCTGGATTAACATCCATGTGTTTTCCTTCCTTCCTTTCCCCTTCCTTTCTTCCTTTTTCTTTCTTTAGTTTGTTTTGTTTTATTGTTGTTTGGAGAGTGGGTTTCTTTGTATGGCCTTGGCCAACCTGGAACTTTCTGTGTAGACCAGGGTAGCCTCAAACTCAAGGATTTGCCTGCCTCCTGAGTGCTGGGAGGAAATGTGGGAAGAAACCTGAGTAGGGTCCCTGCCTGGCCAACATCCATATTTCCTGACTTCTCTTTTGACTTTGTCACTTTCTGTTACTCTCTATCTCATTCTGCCTCTTATCCTCCAGTCCCCTCATAGTTCCCCTTTCCTTTAGTCCAGCCTCAAACCACCAGTATCCTGCATATAAGGAAAAATTTGTGGTATTTGTCTCTGTTGGGCTAGGATATTCTGTATAACAAAGTGACCTCAAAGAATATCCATTCCAGAAAAATATTGAAAGATTTTCATTCTTATTCATAGGTGCTGTGTGACTTTTGCCCCCATCCCGTGTAGATACTGTATCCACTGGGGCAGGTTACATCCCACACATTTCTGGGTAAAGGTATCTTGATGTTCAAGTGTGGCCTTTAGCTCAGTGCTTTCTCTTCATAATGGACGTCTTAGGTAAGCTTGTCAATATTCTGCTCCTTTGAAATGGGGATCCTTGTTCTCCTGGCTAAAATGTTGTCTTTCATTGCCCTTGCTCTCTTTCTGATCTGAGCCTTCTTCCTTCTGTCCATCCACTGTGTTTGTCTTTGTTTGTTCTGGTTTCCCTGTGCCCTTGAGGCATAGCCAGACTTGTCTGTGGAGGTATCTGTGTCTTTTAATCTCAGCATCTCTAGTGGGAACCTTTCTTAGAAGGAATTCTAATTCATTTTCCCTGCCATCTTTACTTGCTGTAGCTCCTGGTGACTCTGATCAAGAGAAGGGAAGTGTGATGTCGAGGGCCCTCGAGGCCAGTTGTCATGAAGGGAACCCCCTGGCACAGCATTACTATATCCTGGGCACCCTAGGTAAAGGGTCCTTTGCAGAAGTCAAAGTGGCTCTCCACCTTATGACCCAGACCATGGTTGCCATCAAGATATTGAAAAGGGGCACAAATATAGATGTCCTGGTCATCTCTGAGATAGATCTTATGAAATCCCTGAACCATAGTCACATAATACAGTTGTTCCAGGTATTTGAGACAAGGCACAAAACTTACCTGGTGATGGAATACGCAGCACGGGGATCCCTGCTAAAACACATCAACAGGTGTGGGCGTCTGGGTGAGGAAGAGGCACGTAGGATATTTACGGAACTCTCTTTGGCCGTCAACTATATCCACAGTCAGAATATTGTCCACCGAGACATCAAGGCTGAGAACATCCTATTGGATTGGGAGGGGCATGTCAAACTGACTGACTTTGGCTTAGGCAAAAGACTGGCCTCTGGGGAAAAGTTCAAAGGATTTTGTGGCACACCACAATATTGTGCTCCTGAAGTGTTTGATCGCACACAATATGATGGCCTCCCAGCTGACATCTGGAGTCTCGGTGTAGTATTATACTATTTAGTTATTGGCCACCTTCCCTTCCGAGAAACAGTGCACTCCAAGATAAAGTACCTGATCCTATCCCGGAGCTGTTGGATCCCGTATCACCTGTCTCCAGAACTTCGAGACCTATTAAAGAGATTAATGACTATAGATCCCACAATGAGGCCATCCATAAAAGAAATATTGGTACACCCGTGGCTGTGCCATGATCAAGACCCCTTGAGTTCTTCCGAGGAAATCCCTAGAGAACCAGAGTCCAACCTTGCTTTTGAAATGTTTCTTCTGGGGTACAACATTAAAGAGCTCAGGGAGGCTTTGAGGGAACGGAAGTACAATCATGATATGGCGACTTACTTGATTATAAAAAAGAAGTCTACCTGGCAGCCCCAATTTTATCACAGTGGAGGGCAGGGTAGAACACTGGACCCTACAAAAGCCCCCAACACTCCTTGGCCTGTAAGGAAGGGAACCAGTGCCCATACCCTTCCCACCCTCAGTTTTCCCACACTCTGTGAGCTGCATGGAGATGGGAGGAGCATCTGTAAGAGGAGCCATAGTGCGCCTCCCAGCCCTTCTTCCCTTGAGAGTCGCTTTCTGGAAAACACCTCCCCACTCCAGGGGCTCATGCCTCATGTTGGGAAGAGCACATTCACAGAGAAGGAGGGAAGCATCATTTTCACCAAATCATCATCACGAAAAGGAAAGGCAACAACAACAACATTAACCTCATCATCAGGAGCCACATGCTCACTTTTCATGTCCACACAATCCTCAGCTTTTGAAAACACACGAGATGTGGCCAATGGGAGCTCTGAGTCTACAGACACAAGTAGCAGCACTTCCTCCTGGGAGTCCAGAACCAGCAGCCCCTTTCCGAGTGAGGAGAACCAGGAAGAGAATATAGGCATCGAATCCTTACAAGACACCAGCTCATCCCTCAGGGAAACAGACCATCAGGAGCAGCTCCGAAGGCAGTCCCAGGGTGTGCCCAGAGTCCCACTGAGAAAGCGGGCCTGGAGGGGCCTGAAGAAGAGGATTTCCAAAGCCTTAAGGAGCTTGTGTTGCTGCCTCCCAGTGACAAATAACAAAGTCACGTCAGCCAATGAAGAGTGCTTCAGAGACACGGCCTGAAACAAGTAGGTGGGGTGTGATTGGAAAGGAGACACTCTCTAGTCCCTCCTTCCCTTAACATATTCCAGCATGCACATTGAGGGTGTTGGTGACATTGGGTCTTTCATGCCAGAGAGAAAAATCCCATCCTGTTCTTCTTCCTATGAGGAGTCCTCCAAAACTTGAGCTACATGTACACAGCAGAGGATAGTGGCCTAATGGTATGCTGGAGAAGTTTGAAGGGATCAATGGAGCACTTGGGAGGAATCAGCCTGAGGTCCCATACCATCACAGGGTCAGCACAGCCAAGCATAAGTCCTCCGGATTTCTAAGATTTCTTCTGTCTGTTTCAAGGGCTGTCGGAGGCCCTGTGGTCCCTGGAGGATGATACCAGAGAGTGGAGAGGAGTCTGCTGAAGATGTAGACAGGAGCAGGGAGGAGAGAGCCAGATAGGAATTTCAGGTGGCTGTATGCCAGTGGGAAGATCTGTCCATATTGCAGGCTTAAACTAGAGGCAAAATGTTATTTTCCCCTGAAGTCTGAAGGAAGATTCTGAGAAGTTCTCAGTGATTTTCTTTTTGCCCATCCCCTGTAGGGAGTTCCACACTGGGCAGCAGTCCCAGAATAGCTGTGGCCCAGTGAGTTAATCTTCACAGCACTCAGAAGTCCCTGGAAGAAAGATCCATGGAGTGCTAGTGATTACCAAGGATACTGAGAAGAAACACCAGACTTCAGAGACCCTTCATGCACAGTGAGAATGTCATCTCAGCAGACTGTCTCCAGGTGGACTTGTGAGCTGAGGAGAGAGTGATCCCAGAGGAAGGATCCCAGAAGACCCGACCTGTTGCATGTATCCAATTGATATGTTTGATACTGTAAGAGATGGTAACAGAACTGAGAAGCCATGAGTGTCCATTGGAGTCCAGAAGTGAATATAGAGTGGGCAGAGGCGGTTCAGCCCCACAGCTCTGCTGCAGATCTCCATAGCATCCTGATACTGCACAGTCACACCGAGAGATCCTGAAGCCCTCACAAAGCTACCAGCTCTAGTCTCTGATTGTGCATGTTGCACTCAGATTTGAGCCATTTGATGGGTATTCTTTACATCTGGTTGGACACACAACACACACACACACACACACACACACACACACACACACACAGGCACAGTCGATACTAATGCGGTTTCCTTGAAGTGGAGAGAACCCACATTACAAACCAGGTAATTTCATAGTTTAACTCTGCCATCTGTAACCTTCCTCCAAATCAGTTTTCTTTCGTCTCCATTCCCTTCTGACAAAGTAACTACCTATTCTTATCCTTTCTAGGATCCATGGGGAGCTATTATGGGCATTGTCCCCACTTTGGCCCATCGTACACAGCCATGTGCAAGGTGAGGCTTACTTAAGCACTGTCTTTTGAGGAGATCCAAGGTGAGATCTGAAGTGCTTGCCATTTGAGTCCAGAGAAGGTGCTGGTAAGAAGCACTGCAGTGATTAAAAAGAGTGAATTCATGAAATTGTTAGGCAAATGGTTGGAACTGGAAAATATCATCCTAAGTGAGGTAACCCAATCAYAAAAGAATACACATGGAATGCAGTCRCTGATAAGTGGATATTAATTAGCCCAGAAGCTCTGAATACTCAAGACATGATTAACATATCAAATGACTCCCAAGAAGAAAGAAGGAGAGGGTCCTGGTCCTAGAAATGCTTGATTCAGCATTGTAGTGGAGTACCAGGACAGAGTAATGGGACCGGGTGATTGGGGAATGGGCAGAGGGAAGAAGGACTTATGGGGAGTGGGAAACTGGGAAAGGAGAAATCATTTAGAATGTAAACAAAGAATATAGAAAATAAAATAAAAATAAATAAATAAAATAGCTTTAACTAAAAAAAAAGAAGTATTGCAGTGTGTGTGTGTGTGTGTGTGTGTGTGTGTGTGTGTGTGTGTGCAATGTTGATGGTAAAACAGATGAGTTCCCCAGATAGGACAGTGTGGAGGCTCCTCTGGGTGGCCCACGGTGACTTGCCCCAATCCCATCAAGTAGAAAGACCAAGAGAATTTCAAATGTGTTAAAGAGGAACTCGATTCCTCTGTCCCTTGACATCACTCTCTTGAAAATTATTTGGTGTATATTGGTCAGTTTTCTCTTAGAGCTGTCTCCTCGCATGATCATGTCCTTGCTACCTCTGCCATACCTGCTGCTGCTCCTGCTTCTGCTGTGGGTGCTGCTGCGTCTGCTCCCGTTGCTGGTGCTGSTGCTTCATTCTCATGTCCATTGCAAGCAGTGAAAGGCCAGATGCTTCTGGAGCCAATCAGTGAGCATTCCAAAGCCTGATGCTCTGGAAACTGCAGAAAACACCAGTGACATCGCTCAACACAGAACAAGGTTTGCAGCCAGCCTCACCTGTTGGGACCTGGGAATTGACACCTTTTTCACCACAGACAACCTGGGTGGAAGAGGGGCACATGGGCAATCTTCCTGGCTCAGGCCATTGGGAGTGAGTAGATATTTACAAGGTATGCACAACTGGACTTTTTGTAGTTCTTACCAAAATCCTTCTTTATTCAGGTCTTCTTGATAGAAGAGGCACCTGCTCATGGATACAGAGGTAGGGCAAAGTCAGACCCACAAGTGGGTGGGCTGAGAACAAGGAAAGAAAGATGTGTTCTGATTCCAGGAGCATCTAGCACCTTATCCTTACCACAGTTGTAAGAGAACACTATCTGAGGCATCTTGAAGAATTTCCTCACTGGGAACAGTTCCTTTCTGTTCTGGCAAGAGCCAAGTGACTGGGGCAAGGTGATTCTCAAGTTCCCTCCATTCATCACCTCCATTCTTGTATGCATTGGGGCAAAGAGAGGTAACTGGGTGCTCTTTGGGTTGGCACTACCCACAGCAGCGACATTAACACATGCCTGCAGAACTGATCAATTTCGAAAGGACCCAGAGTGTGGAAGCTGTATGGTTGTTGATTTTAGGTATTGTGTGTCTGGGTGAAGACCCAGGATGTGGACAGAGAGCTTGGTACCACGCTGTGCCAGCAACAGAAGTGTTACCAAGAAGACGCCTCCCCCCCCCCCGCCCCCCGCCACAGCAACCTGGAATAAACCTCTGTTTCTGCAAAAGAAGGATGATTATTTTCTTTTCAAGAGAAATTTCATTCTACTAGGCTTGGTGAAAGAACCTGGGTAATTGATGATAATCTACCACATTCATGGCTTGAAGCACATCTCTGAATTCTTCCTGCTGCAAACTGGCTCATTCCTGTTCTTAGGCCAACATCATTTTAGAATCTCGTGTTGGGTCCCTCTATCCAATATTTTCCTCCTTTTGTGGTTTCCTTTGCTCAGTATATTGCCCTCTCATTTTACCTATCTTGACATAAATGTCAGGATCTCTTGGCCCTTTCTCCGAAGCATGTTGCTAATGTGAAGCGCAGGCTAATCGACTCACATTTTATTTCTAGATCCTTTGTGCTGTGGTGACAGGTTGTATCTTTTGCATTTTTAGGCATTCTTCCTTGACTTGTGTCTTGAACAAGCATTTCATGGATTCAAACCCTTATCATAAACCCAGGTGTTGATACCTTCACAAACAGTTACTGTGACTAGAATTTTTCTGTACTTGTTTTTACATTGCCTGTTGACTTGGGTCCCTTAAGGAGTTGATGGCTTGAAGATGTTCTCAGAAGCCATCTTGGAAGTGGAGGAACTTTCTTGCAGTGTCTGTAGCACAGCCAGTATATGTTTCTTCCTCTGGAACAGCAGGCAGGGGCCCTGTGGAGCACATCCTCCAGAGTGATCTCCACAAGCGTGACACTTTTACTCAGAGGCCCCTCTATGGACTCAGGTAAGGGCGTGTGGCCTGGGGGTGGTTGTATGGAATGTTCATTCACGGCAGGACAGTGCTAAAAGGGTCTTCATGGATGTAGTATGTTCACCTAGGGAGTATGTCCATGGGATGCACAAGTCATTGTATGTCCTAGCCATAAGTCCAGGCAGAAAATTCAAAAGCTGCTGGCAGAGAGACATGGGCCCCTGTCATAGCGGAATACTTGGTACAACAATAAGCTGAAACTTTAATTTAGGGAAAATTTTCTCTATAATTTTATTGAAATTATGTATTGATCCTTTGACCTGGGAATATTTTTTCTATTGCTATTATTCTGAGGTTTGGTCATTTCTTTTTTTTTAATTTTAAAAAAGTATTTTTACATTTCATATTTTATCCCCTCCACCCTGTCTACCCATCAACAATTCCACATCCTACCTTCTCCCTACCCCCTCTCTCCACGAGGATGTTCCCAACTCCCACCTCACCTCACCTGACCTCTCAACTTCCTGGGGCCTCCAGTCTCTTGAGGGTTAGGTGCATCATCTCTGATTGATCACAGACCTTGCAGTCCTCTGCTGTACATATGTTGGGGCCCTCATATCAGCTGATGTATGCTGCCTGTTTGGTGGTCCAGTGTCTGAAAGATCTCAGGGGTCAAGGTTAATTGAGACTGCTGATCCTCCTATAGGGTCACCCTCCTCCTCAGCTTCTTTCAGCCTTTCCCTAATTCAACCACAGGGGTCAGCAGCTTCTGTCCATTGATTCGGTGCAAATATCAGCATCTGACTCTTTCAGCTGCTTCTTGTGTCTTCCTGAGTGCAGCCCAGCTAAGTTCCTTTTTGTGAGTGCTCCATAGCCTCAGTAATAGTGTCAGACCTTGGGATCCTAGAGCTGGATCCCACTTTGGGCCTGTCGCTGGACCTTCTTTTCCTCAGGCTCCTCTCCATACACAACCCTGAATTTATTTCAGACAGGAAAAATTATGGGTCAGAGTTTTGACTTGGGATGGCAACTGTCATTTGATGTCCTACTATAGGGAGAAGGAACTTATAGAACCCACCTCTAACATGAAACTAAACACCAAAAAGCCAAACAATCTAATAAAAAAATAGGGTATAGAACTAAACCAAAATTCACAGCAGAGGAATTTTGAATGGCCGAGAAGCACCTAAAAAATGTTCAAAGTCCTTAGTGATGAGAGAAATGCAAATCAAAATGACCATGAGATTCCACCTTACTCCAATCGAATGGCTAAGATCAAAACTTCAGGTGACAATACATGCTGGTGAGGATGTGGAGAAAGAGGTTTGGTATTTACATAGTGTCCCAGACACTGTGTGTTTTATGTGAGGAACTTCTTAGAAACAACATTTGAACATTTCTTTAAAAACGTATTAAACTCATTTCTGTCAAAACTTTTAATGCATATTATGTTCAATTTAGCCTCAGATTGATCTTAACATAATTGCAGGAAGCAGCAATGCTCTTAGTCAAAATATCACAAGAATGTTTTTCTAGACACCATACTAATAATATTCTCCTCTGAATCCTCTCGAGCTGAGTCCTCAGTTTAAATAACCCCAAGCATCATTGTCTTCCATGATCCTACTACTATAACCCAATAAACCCTGCTTGAATTGTCCATTTGCACTTTTAGTTCGAAGTGGAAAGTCTTCTGTATTCCTCCAGATGAAAGCATGGTCTGTCCTGTCATGGCAACACCACAGGCCACAGCACCACTTTCCATCTTAGTGTTTTATTGCTGTGAAGAGGAACCATAACCACGGCAACTCTTACAATGGAGAACACTGAATTGGGGCTGGGTTGTGTTTCAGAGCTGCAGTCCATTATCATGACAGGAAACATGGTGGCATACAGGCAGACACGGTACTGCAGAGTTAACTGAGAATTCTACATCTGCATTGGAAGGGAGCAGGGAGAGAGAGGGACGCTGAGCCTGGGTTGAGCATTTGAAACCTTGAGGCCCACCCTCAGTCATGTACGTCCTCCAGCATGTCTGTACGTGCTCCAGCAAAGCCACACCACTTAATCGTGCCAATCCCTGTGAGTGTATGGGGGGCGTTTTCAGTCAAACCACCACAGTCCTATTTTAGAAACGAGTAATTTTTGTCTTCTTCTTCCTCTTCTTCCTCATCCTCCTCTTCCTTCTCTTCCTCTTTCTACCTTTCTGGTACCAGCCAAAGATTATGAATGCATTTTTGTATACTCTGGCCTTTTTCACATGTTATCTTTAGCCTTGCAATACTGCCTACACATGTCTGCTTGGTGACCTCCACTGCAAGAGGAATGGCTTTCTTTTATCCTCTTCATTCCCTCTTGTTGGCAGCTCCTAATGTATACTGCTAGCCTGTCATGTTTTTCTCACAATACTTGAAAAAATGTTCCTAAGCTTCATTCAAGAGTTTTACAATATTATTTTATTCACTTAACTAAAACCTCAAAAAAGAAACTGATATTGCTAGTAACACCGTTAAGGCATTAGCCTAAGTAAGCCTTGTTTCTGTATCCTTCATTTATATAAAAAAGAATCCTTGACCTATTGTCATCATTTATCATCCAACTCTGTCAAGTAAATGTCTCTACATGTGAAAAGATCCCCAACCCTTCACATGTCATTTTTACAAACACTCATCATTATTGTATTAGTAAAACTACATACCATTTACATTTTTTTACATTTAGGTGTGTGTGTGTGTGTATGTGTGTGTGTGTGTGTGCACATGCTTATATGAGGTTTACATGCAATGAGTGTTCCCAAGAGTACAGGGAGTCCTGAAGAGCACATCTGATCTGTCAAACCGTTGTCACAGGTGGTTGTGAGCCAACCTGTGTTGCTGAGACCCAAACCAGGACTTTCTTAATACCAGGAAGCACTGTGCCATCTCTCTATCACCATTGTCTTACTGAGGTTGGTAGAGCTACAACAAATATATATA
>BDUI01007223.1:23801-36045 GCA_002335545.1 Apodemus speciosus
CAGCTCTCCCCAGTCTACTAGCTCCAGGGACTGGCTTCTAGTTGTCAGGTTTGACAGCAAGTGTCATTACCTTGCTGGCCTGAATTAATTAATTAATTAAAAAGGATTCCTTTGGAGGACTTTGTTCTGTGGGGTGATAAAGAGGAATGAAATACTTAAAAACTTTGTAGCTTTTGT
This sequence comes from Apodemus speciosus, assembly GCA_002335545.1. Classification (NCBI taxonomy): domain Eukaryota; kingdom Metazoa; phylum Chordata; class Mammalia; order Rodentia; family Muridae; genus Apodemus; species Apodemus speciosus. The sequence goes on from BDUI01007223.1 coordinate 23,979, forward strand.
TCATTTTAGATAAGAAGCATCTGACTAAATGCTTAGCCATGGAATATAGTTAATGAGCTCTATGAAATGATGTAATTGAAATGGAAAAGCCCCACCAGTGTGTGTCCCGGGACCATTTGTGCCCCTAACTATCTCAGAGATGGAAAGCTGGCTCAGTGAGCAAATTACAATGGCTCAAGTTTGACAATTATATTTTGTGCACACACGTGCCACAGGTGCTCCTTGATATGCTTGTTCACCTGATGGTTCTGTTTAGAGGTCAGAGGTCAGCCTTTAGGAGTCAGTGCTTTCTACCATGTGGGTCCCCGAGTTTAATCCTAGATCACTAGGTTTGGTAGCARTTTGTCACGGATCACCCCAGCCGGGTATGGGGGTCCCTGGGATGAGGGTTCTCAAAGTCTAGGTGGGTAAGGATTTGGCAGTGACACACAGAAACAAACACAGAGGTAGTTTGAATATGAGTGTATTTTGCAGCTCTCAAGCAGGGGATTTTATACATTAAAAACCAAACATAACAACTCTTAGAAACCATATCCAGTGAAATAATCACTAATACCAACAAAAATCATCTAAGCATTACAACTCTGAAACTACATGTTCAGTAAATCACAAACAGAACAGGTAACATCATTATTAATAATATAAATCACCAAAATATAACAATTTTAAAAGAATGTATTTAATAGGGCGGTCGTCCAAGGCTAGTGGCGTATTCCCAAGAACAGGTTATTAAATCTTTATGGTCAGTTCTCTTAACCGCTGAGCTATCTTCCCAGCCCCATATGGTTAATTATTATTTAACATCTAATGTCTGGTTTTTATAAATCTTTAATGAATAAATTTAAACTATTTCAATTCTTTCTAAATAAGGCTTTCTTTATCATATACCGAAAACTTACCTCCAGTGACACACATGTAGTCATATGGAATTTTATTGTTGGGAAAGTTTTTATCTATCATAATAATTTTGTGAATGATTTGAAAAGTAAAGCTTTGGTTTCCTGGAGATAAGGTGACTCATCTCTAGGGATTGTTTCGTGTCTATTATTCTTGCTTAAGATCATGGTCTAGGCTACTGGGAATCTGTAACTAAGAGGAGGAATGAAAGAGAACAAAACAGAAAAATTGCCATGAGAACCATGGCTCAATATGTTTCCTCCAGCCAAGAGTTCCACAACCAGTTCCAGGAGACCCCCTTCTTTTGAAGTCTAATGTGTCAGTCTGTGGAACTTGTCCCACAGATTCTGCTGGGGTCGGTGTGGCGGCGAGTGCTTTCCCCACTGAGCCATCTCATTGGCCCCGGGTCAGAGGCTCAGGTCTGTGCTGTCACTCTCGACTTACATCATTCACCCTTTCATTTTATTTGTTTATTTTAATTTTTTAGATTTATTTTTATCTTACATGTTTGAGTGTTTTGCCTACATGTATGTCTGTACATCATGCACATGCCTGTTGCCTTCAGAGGTCAGAAGATGGTGTTATGCTGGAACTGGAGTTATAGATGGTTGTGAGCCACATGTGGGTACTGAGAACTGAACGCAGGTCCTCTGCAAGACCAACAAGTGTTCTTAAGCTCTGAGCTGCCTCTACAGCCCTATTTATTTATTTATTTATTTATTTATTTATTTATTTATTTTTTATTTGTGGGTGCATGTGTGTATGTGCAGGCATGAATTAGAACAGAGTACCACTTCAGGTATTAGTCTAGCCTTCGGCCTTGTTTGAGATGGYCTCTTGTATACCAGGCTAGCTGCCCCTTAAGCTTCCAAGGMTTCTTCTGCCTTTGTCTCCTRTSTTGTAGGARTGTGGGKTCCGGACAYATCCYMCCAAGCCTGCCGTCATGTGAGCTCKGGGCTTCCAGGCTCAGTGCTTATGTTCTCATGACAAGCACTAGACCCGCCGAGTCATCTGCTCAGCCCCACCTCACCTCGTAGGTGAAAGTCRAAAGAGTRACTTGGTGGGACATTGGAGAGCACTGGCCTCTTACAGAGGACTCATTTCCATTTCCAGCATCCCCATGGGTGCTCCAAGCTATTTGTAATCCATTTTCAGAGGATCTAATGCCTTTTCTAGCTTCAGTGGGTGCCAGGTATGCAGTGGCACCCATGAATATAAATGTAAGCAATACTTATACACATAAATAAAGGCAAATARACCTAACAAAAGAACCACTCAAGTGGTAGATTTGTTTGATTTTGATTTCTCACGTGGGAAAGACTGTGTTCCTGTCTTCATATAAYGTTTGTTAGCAACTATTAGACYGAGTAGCATTGCTACTCACTGGCAAAATGCCTTGTTGACATCATCTTTCAGGCCTTAGTTTCAGATCACGGTTCTATGAAGTGTGAGGACAATCCTTTGGGGATGAGACTTAAAGAGATCAAGTTCTCTACCCAAAGGTACTAAGTTCACACTGGGACTCAAATCTGAGCCTGTATGCTTCCTAGCCAAGTCGCATCTTGGTTCGTCTCCTAGGGCTCTTCCTTGGGACATTTGTATGCCATACTAGAAGTTCAGATGAGAGAGGTGGTCTTGGTTTCATGTGGCTGTCTCTGCRTGGAGAGTAGATTGTCTGACTGCCTTTGTCTTTCTCCTAGCTACGAGGGCACTGGCCGGTCACTGTCCCTCAAACTCATTCAGCAACTCCGTCAGCAGAGTGCTCAGAGCCAGGTTAGCACCACTGCTGAGAACAAGACCACAACGACAGCCAGATTGGCCTCAGGTACCTAGCAGTCCCTGGGCCGTCCTGCCCCAGAACCATGAGGGTAGCAGTACTAAAACTTGATGCGGTCTGAAAGTCCTAGGAGACGACAGCGCTCCCGAGAGGACCTGTAGCYCAGTGGCTAGTGGGAMCATGGCTTGGGTCTTTGGATCCCTGGGACCTTTTGGTCCCTACTCTAAAACATGGGTAAAGTGTATTGACTTGTCGGTAAATATTCAGCCTAAAACGCCATAAATCACCCACTTGACATTCTTGAGCCACAGTTATCTGGACATTGTGCCACGGATAAAATACAATATTTTTATCATTGTTAGATGCTGTGTGTGGAGTAATTGTTTCTAATCCTATSTGTTGTGGCTGACAGCTCGGACATTGCACGAGGTTTCCCTCCAGGAGTCAATCCGGTACGCCCCCGGGGATGCGGTAGAGAAGTGGCTGAATGACCTGCTGTGCCTGGATTGCCTCAACATCACCCGCATCGTTTCCGGCTGCCCCTTGCCTGAGGCCTGTGAGCTGTATCCTCTGTGTCTCACTGGCCCTGGGGGGGCTGAAGCAGTTAGAGAAAGGAGTTTGGGCTGGGTACAGTGGCATATACCTGGAGTCCTCGCCCTGATTTGGGAGGCTGAGGCAGGAGGACACTGTGGACCCACCATTTCGGTCCAGCTGAAGTAAAACAGCAAGCAGTGAAATCCCCGCTTTTTAAATTTGAGACAGGGTTTCTCTGTGTAGCCCTGTCTGTCCTGGAACTAACTCTAGACCTGGCTGGCGCTAACTCAGAGATCCAATTGCTTCTGCCTCCAAGTGTTGGGATAAAAGGCACGTACCACCACTGCCAGGCAAGATCTTGCCTTTAAAAGAAGTTTTTGTTTTGTTTGAGGAACATTTTCGACTTTGTTTCTTAGGGTTCTCCACTGTAGTTTCCGCTTAGGACACTGGACTATTCCCAAGCTGGGGGAAATGTGCATTTTTCTGGTGTATCTCCTTTAGAGTTTCCTGTGGTTTATTTCCGTTGCTTAACTCCAGACCAGCTACTATGTTAACAGAGACACCCTCTTTTGCTACCACAAGGCCTCTGAAGTTTTCCTCCAGCGGCTCATGGCTCTCTACGTGGCCTCTCATTACAAGGTACCTAACTGCTCTGACATGCCCTTCAGCCGAGAGCGGTCCTCACGGCTTCCCACCCCTGCTCCTCAGGCTTCCAGGCGGCCGTTCCACTGGGACTTCAGTGTTGAAGCTGGCAGGGTCTGGTGATCTTACTGGGGAGGTCACAGTTTCCACTGTGGCTGTGTGGCTTCGGACTGTRCGGGTGCCCAYGGTGAGAGCTGGAGGGGTGGGGCAGCTTGTGCTGCTGAGCTTAGGGGACCGACACATCCAGTGATGACGCGGGCTAGAACGGCCGCTTCCTGGGTGTCTGGGGATGGTAGTGTGTTCACAGCCCTTGATGGGAGGCTGGAGAGTGGCTGATAATATGGCCGCATGCTTTCCTGAACTAGCAGTCAGCCTTTTCTCTGGGCAAAGCTCACTTCTCAGTTGTAAAGTAAATAATGTCAAATAACTACAGCTCCATGACCTCAGTGTTGAGCCTGAGAAGACAAGGCACAGTCTCTCTGTAGCCATTGTGAAGAGTCACCTTGTCACAGTGACAAAAAGTACTTTGCTAGGTGTCTGAGCCTTGCTTGGCTCTGGGAAAGGCAGAGCTGCAGTCACCATCGATTCTCGGTCAGGCCTGTGAGTGAAGGGCTGTAGACATGCGCCCCACTGACCATGTGTGTGCTCCACAGAACTCTCCCAACGATCTGCAGATGCTCTCCGATGCGCCCGCTCACCACCTCTTCTGCCTTCTGCCACCTGTGCCACCTACCCAGAATGCCCTGCCTGAAGTGCTGGCAGTTGTCCAGGTACAGAGCAGAGAGAACCATGGTGTGGCATTGGTTTGGGGAACYATCRGGCATTAGTGTGGCCAGGGAAGCTGTTGGGTTCTGACTTGGATGGAGCTGGGTAGGTCAGTTGAGGCAGGCGATGGACTGGAGAGCAGGCTGGATAGCAGGCACACCGGCTCATTTCTCTTTATCGCACATATGAGTAGTGTAAACGTATAGGCTACGTGGAGAAAGATGTTCATCACCTGGCGTGTGAGTGCGTGCGTGCGTGCGTGCATGCATCTGTGTCAGTTGATAGATGTCATGCTTGCAGTGTGTCAGTGTTCACAGTGTACTGCATAGTGCTTTAGTACCTGTTTACACAGTTTGTGTCTCACCACTGTTCTGCATTGGAATCTGTGCTGCTCTATGTAGAGCTGTGTGTATCCTGTGTCTTAACTGACGTGTGTTTAAGTGATACACTCCACTTGACCTCTTGTACTCTGTCTTGGTCTTGGGGCTGGAGGATGTCAGTAAGTTCATAGTAGCCTGCCACATACTGATGATGGAGACAGTGTGGGCCTGAACCTAGGTGAGAAGCAGTGTTAGAGAACTGTGGGTTTGGGTCTGTCTCAGACGATGATGCCTGGGATCTGAGCCAGAGCACGCCTTCCTTCCTGGCTTTGCTTTCCCCTAGGTGTGCCTTGAAGGAGAGATTTCTCGTCAGTCCATTTTGAATAGCCTATCTCGAGGCAAGAAGGCTTCTGGGGACCTGATTCCATGGACAGTGTCGGAACAGGTGAGGGCGAGGCTGCCCCTGCATGTCTGACTGTCAGAGGTTGTTGTGTTGCTAAGTCACTGGGTTGTGTCTCCCGCAGTTTCAAGATCCAGACTTTGGAGGCCTGTCTGGTGGACGAGTTGTCCGAATTGCTGTTCATCCGGATTATCAAGGGGTAACATGTCCTCTCTTCTTTGACACCTTGTGTGCTGCTGTTCGAGGGGCTCCTGGGATCCCTTAGTGCAGGTGTAGCTGTCTGTCTGTCTGAGCAGCGGCATGCACTAGTGGCRTTTTAGACGTACTCTGCTCAGGAGCGTTTAGCCAGTGCTGTGAGTGGGCAGGTGGACAAGGCTGTTGCTGTGTACCCCTGTACACAGCGAAGGACTTGTGGAAGCCGATTGTTTTTCTATRACTGCCTTCTGTCGCTTCGAGAGCCACACTGAGGAGTCAGTTGTAGAAGCATCCCTTTCTGGCAGTGGCACAGCCAGCTGTCCTTAGATCCAGGTTGCAAGTGGGTTGTGGTTGGAGGGCTAGATTGACCTAAGAACCCCACTGTGTGGCCCCAGAGCCAGCTTCGACTGCACTGGGTTTCATTGGTAGCTTTTTTTCCAAATGCAGTTTGAGCAGGAGTAAATGCTTTAGAAGCAAGGCAGCAAGCAGTAGCTTAAGCAGACTGAGAGGACTCTTCCCTCTGCTGTGTTCTTGTGTGTCCTCGTAGATGGGCTATGGCAGCCGAGCACTGCAGCTGCTGCAGCTGTACTACGAGGGCAGGTTCCCTTGTCTGGAGGAAAAAGTCCTGGAGACCCCACAAGAAATCCGCACCGTGAGCAGTGAGGTAACTGTTCCGGCAGAGCCCGAGTCCTGGGTCTGAGAGGATGGTTCTTTGGGCTCTTCTCCATCTGAGCAGCCAGCCACTTTCTTCAGCCTGACACTGCAGGGACTCTCGGCCTAGTCCCCACTGTCATCTGCAGCTGCAGCAGACACTGGGGAGAAACGTGCTTACTGCCTGCAAGTGTGCTGCGTTGCGAGCTGGAGGACTTCTCCCCAGCAGCCTGTCGGCATGAGCCCACATTGCAGAGCCCACTTGCCTTGCTTGAGGCTGCCTGCCCGCACTAGTGGCCAGCCTTCACATGACGTGCTTGCTGGTTTGTGGAGGGTGCCCGTGCTTGCAGGCTTTGACTCACATCAGACTCTGGAGGGTTACTCTCCAAGGTCACGGGTGCTAGGTGACAGAACCACAATTTCATGCTGCATTTTCAGAACCCTGCCCCTGTCTCTTCTAAAGTGTATTAGGCATTGCTAAACTGGTGGCCTTTCCCTGCATTCGATCTTGGGAACTCTGGGATTCCACATTGTTTTGGTCTGTACCTGTGGTGATCACTGGACTCTTGGGTCCTATTTGAAAATCATAGGGACACAGAAGAAGGCTGTTTTGTTGTGTGGTGTCCTGGATGGCCTGAGACCACCACTAGCCTCTTGCTTTGCTAAGGGAATAATGTTTTCTTAGGCCGTCAGCTTGCTGGAAGAGGTTATCACTCCCCGGAAGGATCTGCCCCCCTTACTCCTCAAGTTGAATGAGAGGCCTGCAGAGCGCCTGGATTACCTGGGGGTTTCCTAYGGGCTGACCCCCAGACTCCTCAAGTAAGTGCCTGCCCGCCTGGCYGAGAMAGCAGTTCTGTGGGCAGTGTCTGTGTCGCGGTTTGCTGCCTCCTGCTGCTCCTGTCYCTTCTGCCTTTATTTCTCAGCTGCTTCCAGGAGGCATAAATGGTGACTCCCCCCTTCCTGCCCCCCTTTTGTAGGTTCTGGAAACGAGCTGGATTTGTTCCTGTCTATTTGAGACAGACCCCAGTAAGTGAGTCTTGGGGTAGAGGAGGGATGGGTTTGTGTTTGTGTTTGTCAAGGTGTTGCTGTGATGGGCGGACGGCTGTCCTCTTTGAGAGGCAGGCTGCTGCAGAATGACTCCTTCATGGCGCTTGGCAGCTCTGGGGCATCCTTGGTGTTGTGCTTCATTTAAATGTGGCAGGGGCACACGTGATTGTAGACTCACTCCTGCAGGCTGGAGTTTCCCTCGGTGTAAGACAGAACTGAGTTTTATCAGTTTCTGAGGGAGAGAGGTGGGCAGCAGATTATTGGGAGGGTGAGAAACAGCGGTGAGTTCCTGGGAACTCATTTAGTGCCTGTGGGGAAGCAGCCCCTGCGTGGGGAAGCCCGAAGCTTGCTTTCTAAGAGGTAGAGACGGGTGCAGTGGACTGCTGGYGCTCCTCATGGTGGCAAGTGCTGGTGGTAGCCTAGTGGCCCGGCGCAGCTCACACCTGAGCTAGGTGACCGGAAGGGGCCAGAGCTGAAGAAGGTGGCTGGGGAGAGAGAGATGGAGCTTGGGAGAACACCACCGCATTCTCTCTCTCTCTTTTAAAGATTTATTTATATATTATGTATATAGTGTTCTGCCTGCATTTATGCCTGCACACCAGTAGAGGGCAACAGCTCCCRTTACAGATGGTTGTGAGCCACTCTGTGGTTGCTGGGAATCAGGACCTCTGAAAGAGCAAACAGTGCCCTTAACCCCTGAGCCACCTCTGCAGCCCAGCATTCTTATTTTTAAATAGAACTTTCAAGCTGTCTAGTTCACCACACAACAAAACATAGGCGAGGTTTCTTGGTGGTTTTCAAACAGGACCCTAAGAGTCTAGTGGYGATCACCTTGGGCACGCTGCCCAACCGCAGACATCCACTCCTCTTCTGCAGCACTTGGCATCTCCATGTACTTGGTGAATGGATGCAAACTTAAAAGCGCTGACATCACATAAAGCAGGAGGACAGGTGGCCACTGGATTTGCCAGGACTGGTGTTCTGAATGGAATAGGGCTTGGTACAGTTGGGGATAATGAGAGGTTGGGCTACAGGCATGAGTAGACATTCTTTTCCAGAGGGGAGGGGAACAGAGATAGCTGTGGGTGTGTGTGAGGGAGGACGTGTCGGGTGGAAGATTCTTGAGCTTCGTTCACTGTGGAGATTATTTACAGGGAATGYAGGCAGAGGGCTGACTGCAGGGGTGCAGGCCTTGTGGAAGTCAGGATGCTGAACCCAGGATTTAGAGGTTTGTTAGCAACTCATCCCTCACTCCAGGAGGGTAGCGGCGAGTGTGAGTGTGGCAGTGAGATAGTGAAGATGTCCAGTTGCTTCTGCTTTCGATGCCCACGGTACCGAGGGGGGCAAGAACATGTGTCTTTTGGAGAATGCAAGTCYGGAATTCAAGTTTGGTGAATGTCCTTGTGAAGCCTGGCATGTGACTGCTGGAGACTGYGGGAGGAGGGACAGAGGTGGGCCCTGCCTGTCAGCGTGCTTGGCCAGGTAGACAGATGAGCTCAGCAGCTGCTCGCAGGGAGGGTGTGAATCTGTGAGCCACAGATAGGCCATGGGCGTCCTGTGTTCTTGTCCCTTGACCTGCTGGCTCTGACCTGTTGCTGCCATTAGGTGCTGCCATGCAGTCCTGCAATCTTATGTAGTAAAAAGTCCAAAACTCTGTAACTTTGACCATGGCAACCCTAGTGAAGCTTGAAGCAGCAAGAGTCTGAGGCCAGCATGGGCTGTAGCACGCCTGTCTCTTACACAAAGCATGTAAACATACTGGCTGCCAGCTGGGACTCTCTTGAGTTTGTTGGGAAGTTTCTGCTTTATAAGGACCAGAAGTTGACTGACAGGATGAGGGATTGAAGCCTTCATGGCCCTGACTTCAGAGTTCACCTGAAAGGAGTGGATGTGGAGCAGAAATCAGGCCTGACCTGAAGACCTGCTGGGCCTGCTCGAATCCCATGGCCTCTTAGGAGGCTGCCTACCGTGGGAGCCCACGGGGGCGGGATGGGAGCGCCACGCCCTTCTCTGTGCAGAGCCCTGTAGCACCAGGGGAAGCTCTGAGAAGGAAGTTGGTGCCAAGCAGTAACGTGTGTCCCTAGAATGACCTGACGGGAGAGCACTCCTGCATTATGCTCAAGACGCTGGCCGACGAGGACGAGGCTGAGCAGGGAGCTTGGCTGGCAGCATTTTGGAAAGGTAAACACCAGAAGAGTGGAGAGGGGACAGTGAGGTGACAGGCCAGGGCACCTGCAGACTGCTGACTGCCTGGCTGTGCCCTGCAGATTTCCGAAGACGGTTCCTGGCCTTGCTGTCTTACCAGTTCAGCACCTTCTCTCCTGCCCTGTCTCTGAACATCATTCAGAACAGGAATGTAGTGAAGTCAGCCCAGCCAGGTGAGCTGTCTCCCCAGGAGCTAAGGGCTGCTCTAGTCCACAGTCTCCATGCTGCCTCCTGTTCCCCAAGCCTCTCCTTCCCAGGCTGTGCCAGGATTTCAGGTGTCAGAGGAGTTCGTACAGGCTAGGTGTGGAATCTGAAACCTGGGCTCTGAGGGGAGCTAGCTCAGTCTCTGGGGCTCTATCTTCATAGATTTGTGAAACTGCACCAAGAATATGTTGTCGGCCATCTGACTGGTATGTAGAAGAACTATTATATAACTATAGAGCTATATAGCTTTATAAAGCTAGAAAGCATTGTTTACTTGGATNATGCTGAATTTTGTCAAATGCTTTTTCAGCATCCAATGAGATGACCATGTGGTTTTTTTTCTTTGAGCTTGTTTATGTAGTGGATTGCATTGATGGATTTCCGTATATTGAACCATCCCTGCATCCCTGGGATGAAGCCAACTTGATCATGGTGAATGATCTTTGGGATGTGTTCTTGGATTTGGTTGGCCAGAATTTCATTGAGTATTTTTGCATCGATGTCCATAAGGGATATTGGTCTAAAGTTCTCTTTCTTAGTTGGATCTTTGTGTGATTTTGGTATCAGGGTAATTATGGCTTTGTAGAATGAGTTGGGTAGTGTTTGTTCTCTTTCTATTTTGTGGAATAGTTTGAAGAGTATTGGTATTAGGTCTTCTTTGAAGGTCTGATAGAATTCTGCACTAAAACCATCTGGTCCAGTGCTTTTGTTTGTTGGAAGACTTTCTATGACCCCTTCTATTTCTTTGGGGGTTATGGGACTGTTTAGATGATCTATTTGTTTTTTTTTTCTTTTTTTATTGGATATATTCTTTATTCACATTTCATTTCCCTTTTCCTGGTTTCCCTGCCCCCTAATGTCCCATATGTCTTTTTCACTCCCCTTGTTCCTCTATTCACCCCTTCCCACTTCCCTGTTCTGGTATTCCCTTGCACTGCTGCATTGGGCCTTTCCAGAACCTGGGTCCACTTTTTCCTTCTTGTCGGACAGCATTTGGTAGGTGGATTGTTAGACGATCTATTTGATCCTGATTTGATTTTGGTATTTGGTATTTGGCAAAAAGGTTATGAATGGGGTCTTTTCCTCTGCCAATCCAGCTGGTATATGGGTATTACCTTCACTATTAAGCTTCTTAAAGAACCTTCATATCATTCCCAACCAGTCCCAATGGGACCTAATCCTGTGTTGGTACCTCATCCTGTTCCTCCTAAATGAATTGATCAGGGAACCACCCTTACTCCTTCTCTTAAAGGCACCTCCCTAGCTTGTATATTTACCCTTGGTCCAACAGCTAGGCTCCTAGCCACTATTCTGCTTGTACCACCTCCACAGCCAGGTTTCACTAAAAATCTTGTACTTTCTTTAGTTAATCAGACTTTTCTTACCTTAACTGAAACTACCCCTGAACTTGTTGAAGATTGCTGATTGTCCTACCATTCCCAACCACCCTTTTATGAAGGAATTGCTGTTTGTTGGTGATCCCCTCCATGTTGATGATCCAGGGCACTGCTGCTGGCAGAAGGGTGCTTGGCCAGGTCTTTCATTAACCCAAATATCTGGCCTGGGACTTTGTGTGATCTCTAGTGGAACAAATGTCCCTTCAGTTTATGCTCATTTTTCTCCCCCTCCTGGCAATTTTTTTATTCTCCCCCTTCCATGGAACCTGGTAAGCATGCCCTGATGGCCTCACACCTTGCCTCGCTACATCGGTTTTTCAAAATTGAAAGGATGGATAGAGCCCTGAGTTTTGCATCCTTATTAAGATGGTTCCTAGTTTAGTTTATTATCTTTCTAAAGAATTTTTTCACCTGTGGGATCTATCCACATCCACTAGTGGCTCCACCTCTTTGAGCCACTCCCACAGAGAACCTATCTCTGCTGTCACTATCTCTGTCCTACTTGGCCTAGGAACTGTGGGAGTGGGGACAGGTATTTCTTCCCTTGTTCTTTCTAACTCTAGGTACACAGAGCTAAGTGCCACCATTGATCAAGATGTCCAACGCCTTCAGCAGGGGATAATTAATCTCTCTGACTCCATTGACTCCCTAGCTGAGGTTGTCCTCCAAAATAGGCGAGGACTTGATCTCCTGTTCCTTCAACAGGGCAGACTTTGTGCAGCTTAAAAGAAGAATGCTGTTTCTATACTAGCTGTATAAAACAGGAGTTGTAAAAGATAGCACGAGAAAAACGAGATAGTAGAGAAGGACTAGAACAATGAAAGAGAGAAAGAGAACAGGCAGAAAGTTGGTATGAAAATTGGTTTTCCACCTCTCCATGGCTCACTACCCTTTTACTCATGACCCTTTGTAGGTCTATTATTGTTATGTTCTTTTGGAACATAACCTTGGCTTTTAAACACCTCACTACCCTAATTAAACAACAGGTAAATGACTTGGCAGCCAAGCCCATTCAGATACATTATCATCATTT
>BDUI01007224.1:11910-22679 GCA_002335545.1 Apodemus speciosus
GCACCTCATGGTACCTTCTCCAAAATCGACCATATAATTGGCCATAAGACAGACCTCAACAAATATAAGAAGATCAAACTAATCCCATGCCTCCTATCAGAAACATTGTTTTAAATACTATCTTTTAGAAATTTGTTTTCTAGGATAAGAAATACATGAACTATTACCCAATTGGAGGTATCTATGGAGACCAGTTTCCCTGGGTAGGTTCATGCCATGTGTTGATGTTCTGAATGACTCCATGAGTTACCAGTTTTAAGTCAACTTTCTGTAACCAATGTTACGAATTTTTTAACCATACCCAATAATTTATAAGTCAATAATCTATAATCAAGATATGCATAGCACATTTATACTTTTAAAAGCAATCAGAAACAAAAACAAAGTGGCTATACACATCTCACATATTTAGACCAGACAAAATTTTCTTACTTTTTCTAGGTGTAGTTTCAAGAGACAACAGTTTGTCACCTGCTGAACCCAATAAACACAGTCACAGAGATTATTCTAGGTAAAAAGCCTTCAGCTCTCTTATAATAGAAGCCAAGAARCTGCTGGCCCCTTTAAGAGCATCTTGTGTAGACAATCTGCCTCCTGGTTTTGATGATTCTTTGTATATTTCTTTTTGTTTCTATTTCAGCCCTGAGTTTGGTTATTTCCTGCAGTCTACTCATCTTGAGTGTTTTTGTTTCTTTTTGGTCTATAGTTTTCCATTGTTTTTGTTTGAACTTAAGTCCAGCCTTAAGCCATGGCCATCTGAGAGGGTACATGGAATTATTTCAATATTCCTAGTCTGTTGAGGCCTGTTTTGTGACGAATTATGGTCAGGTTTGGAGAAGGTGCCATGAGGTGCTGAGAAGAATTATATTCTTTTGCTTTATGATAGAATGTTCTATAAATATCTGTTAGATACAATTTGTTCATAACTTCTGTTAGTTTTAATGTGTCTTTGTTTAGTTTCTGTTTCCATTATTTGTCCACTGCTGAGAGTGGGGAGTTGAAATCTGCCAATATTATTGTGTGGGGTGCAATGTGTGCTTTGAGCTATAGTAAAGTTTCTTTTGTGAATGTGGTTGCCCTTGCATTTGGAGCATAGATGTACAGAATTGAGACTTCATCTTGGTAGATTTTTCCTTTGACCAGTATGAAGTTTCCCTTCTTATCTTTTTTGACAACTTTTGGTTGAAGGTTGATTTTATCCAGTATAAGAATAGCCACTCCAGCTTGTTTCTTGTGACCATTTTCTTGGAAATTTTTTTTCCAAACTTTGACTCTGAGGTAATGACTGTCTTTGTCACTAAGGTACATTTCTTGTATGCAGAAAAATGTTGGGTCTTGTTGTATCCAGTCTGTTAGTCAATATCTTTTTATTGGGAAATTTTATCCACTGACGTTAAGAGATACTAAGGAAAAGTGATGTTACGTCCTGTTATTTTCGTTGTTAAAGATGGAATTCTGTTTGTGTGGCTATCTTCTTTGGGAATTGTTGAAAGAAGATAACTTTATTGCTTTTTCTAGGGTGTAGTTTCCCTCCTTGTGTTGGTATTTTCCACCCATTATCCTTTGTAGAACTGGGTTTGTGGGAATATATTGTGTAAATTTGGCTTTGTCATGGAATATCTTGTTTGTTTTCTCTGTCTAAGGTAATTGAGAGTTTTGCTGGGTATAGTAGCCTGGGCTGGCATTTATGTTCTCTTAGTGTCTGTATGACATTTGCCTAGGATCTTCTAGCTTTCATCATCTCTGATGAGAAGTCTGGTGTAATTCCAATAGGTCTGATTTAACTTGACCTTTTCCCCTTACTGCTTTTAATATTCTTTCTTTGTTTAGTGCATTTGGTGTTTTGATTATTATGTGATGGGAGGAATTTCTTTTCTGGTGCAGTCTCTTTGTAGTTCTGTAGGCTTCTTTTATGTTCATGGGCATCTCTTTCTTTAACTTAGGGAAGTTTTCTTCTATAATTTTGCTGAAGATATTTAGTGGCCCTTTAAGTTGTAAATCTTCACTCTCTTCTATACCTATAAACCTTACATTTGATCTTCTCATTGTGTCCTGGATTTCATGGATGTTTTGGATACAAGCTTTTTGCATTTTTCATATTGACTGTTGAGTTAATGTTTTCTATGGTATCTTCAGCACCTGATACTCTTTCTTCTATCTCTTATATTCTGTTGTTGACTGCTGATTTCAAGGTTTTTTTTATCTCCAGAGTTGTCTCCCTTTGTGATTTCTTTAGAGTTTGTCCTTCCATTTTTAGATTCTGGATGGTTTTGTTCGGTTCCTTCACTTGTTTGTTTGTGTTTTCTTGTAATTCTTTAAGTGATTTTTGTGTTTCCTCTTTAAGGACTTCTACCTGTTGACCCATGTTCTCCTGTGTTTAAGGGAGTTATTTATGTCCTTCTTGAAATCCTCTATCAGCATTGTGAGATGTAATTTTAAATCCTGTTCTTGCTTTTCCTATGTGTTGGGGTATCTATGACTTACTATTGCAGTACTCGGTTTGGATGGTGCCCTGTTGCCTTGGTTTCTGTTGGTAATGTTCATGCATTTGCCTTTTGCCATCTGGTTATTTCTGGTGTTGTCTGGTCTTGCTTCCACTGACTGTGGCTCATCTGCCCTGCATGTCTGTGTTTATGCACTCCTGGGATTCCAGTTCTCCCTGTGCACACAGGTATTTAGGCAATCCTGGGAGACCAGCTCTTTTGTGGTGGTAATTTTGTATGTAGCTCTGTGGCCCAGGATCAACTCTGCACTCTCAGGCTTCTCCACAGTCATGGGACATTAGCTATTCCCCTGATCCCCCTGGATATGACACACTGTGGGAGAGGATGGTCCTCAGCTGGAGACAGAAACTGGAAGGCTTCCGCCTGAGTGTTCTGGATGGAATTCTCTGAGTAGCAGTGGTGGTCCTACCTGTTCTCTCAGGATACTCCACATTCCTGTGGAGGGACTGGCTGTTGAAGGGGCAGAAGGTACAGAAGAGGAGGGTGGGGGTTTTGGTGGTCGGTAGGTAGTAAATCCCACCAGGCCCCCAACAGCAGCTCTGGGGTTCCAGAGGTGCAAGGGTTTCTTACCAACTGCTCTGAATGCAGAGGGTTCTCTAGGATGGATCAGGAGATGGTGTCTTCACTGTAGCAAACCTGCCAAGAGTCTGCCCAAGTGGAGTGAACAGGCAGCAGAAGGGCAATAATTTACTTTCTTTAAAAGATTTTCAGTAGCTATTAGATATTCGTTGGCTAAAATATTATCTTAGGCTTACCACAGGAGAACTTAAGTCACAGATATTCTTAAAGGGGATGCAAATCCCCCCAACAATTAACTGATGAGGGACTAATAGAAAGAAGAAAGTAGAAGAAGCTATTGGTCAACAACAGATACATTATATAGACTATGATCAATTGTTGGTTGTTTGCAACCACAGAATTCCTTTGGCAAAAGGGATCATTAATGTGAATTCGTCTTCCTTCATCTCATAAGAAAGTTTTAATACCCTATTATGAGGCTGTTACTGTGTTAATACAGAACTGTAGAACAGAATCATGAAAGTGTTCTGGGAAAGAACCTGATGAAATATTTATTCCTTATTCCAAACAGCAATTAAATTTTGTTATTGCAGAATAGTGATATTTGGCCTATTGCATGTGCAAACTTTTCAGGCAAAATTGATAATAATTATCCAAAAGATAATTTGTTACAGTTTGCTTCTTGGCATACTTTTATATTTCCTGTGAATTCATGCACGTAGCCCATAGAAAATATGCTTACTGTATTTAGAGATGGCTCATCTAATGGAAAAGCAGCTTACGTAATTGGATCACATGTTCATTCTATTGCGTTTCCTCCTACTTCAACACAAATAATTGAACTATGTGCTGTAGCCACTGTTTTGAAACATTGAAAATTCAAGCTATTAATTTGTATCCTGATAGCCAATATATAGCTTATGGTTTACAATTGCTTGAAACTGTTCCTATTTTAGAAACTACGAATTCTTAAACTTTGCAATTATTCATGCAAATACAACTTAATTTGAGAGAAAGTACAATTCTTTACTTTATAGAACATTAAAGAGCTCATACTGGAATGCACAGACCCCTTAGTGAAGGCAATGAATGCCAGAGCACATTTGCATACCAAGCAGATTATAGGCCTTTCACAGGAATAATTGGCCAAAGAATCTCATTCTTTATGTCATCAAAAGAGCAATAGCTTGACATTGATACAATTTGGTATTTATAGGGAATATGCATGCTAAATTGTAAAGACTTGTCCTGAATATCCTCAATTTCTTCCTGTACTACATAGTGGTGTTAATCCTCAAGGATTTATGCTGAATCAATTATGGCAAATGGATGCTTACTCATATTTCGGATTTTGAAAAATTAAAATATGGAATGTAACTATTTGCCCCCTTTCAGACTTTCTAGTTGCAACTGTTTATTGGGAGAAGCAACTAAGTATGTAATTGGGCATTGCTTACCCTTTTCTCTATGCTGGGTAGTCCAAAATAGATTAAAACAGATAATGAAACTGGCTATTGCACTCAAACATTTGAGATGTTTTGTCATCAATTTAATATTACCTATATTACTGGGATTCCTTGAAATCCTCAAGGACAAGGTATTGTAAAACAGGTATTGTGTCATAAAATAAAAAGGGTGCACCAATGGAGAAGCTAGAGAAAGGACCAAAGGACTGAAGGGTTGCAGTCCCATAGAAGGAACAACAATATGAACTAACCAGTACTTCCAGATATTCCAGGAACTAAACCACCAACAAAAGTGTAAACATGGAGGGACCCATGGCTCCAGCCACATATATAGCAGAGGAGGGCTTTGTCAGGCATCAGTGAGAGGAGASGCCCTTGGTCCTGTGAAGGCTTGATGCCCCATTGTAAGAGAATAGCAGAACAGGGAAGCAGGAGTTAGG
Source organism: Apodemus speciosus (assembly GCA_002335545.1). Taxonomy (NCBI): domain Eukaryota; kingdom Metazoa; phylum Chordata; class Mammalia; order Rodentia; family Muridae; genus Apodemus; species Apodemus speciosus. The sequence goes on from BDUI01007224.1 coordinate 16,840, forward strand.
GGGTTAGTAAACAGGGTGAGGGGGAATGGTATAGTGGGTTTCCAGAAGGGAAACAAAGAAAGAGGATAACATTTGAAATGTAAATAAAGAAAATATCTAATAAAAGAAGAATGTCAGTGATATGTAGAGGAAGAGATACTGTAGGTACAGAGCTAAATCACACCAGGCCATCTCTAGCCCCTCTTATAAGCATTTACTCTCCTTGCTATATGGACCCAACAGTCCTGTCACTATTAGTCAAAGCATTGGGAATATAAAAACAAAACTTTACTTTCTAACAACCAAAAGGCTGAGACTGCCATCAGGTAGCATCTGAGGCCAACATCTAAGATTTTTCCACTTTTTGTGACCTGCCATTCTGATGCAAATTTTCTTGATTTATGATTTTTCTCCTTTTTGTTACTATTAAAGCCCAGGAAATGGTTGCCAGATTCTAACATCAGATTTGGCTTAAGATCTATGATCCTGGACTTTTGTCACTCATAGTTTTTGTCCAGTGTGCTGTGGGTTTAGTCTAATACTTCTTATATTGTATTAATTGCATGAGAATCCACACAACCACATGTAGGAAACTGAGGGACCTTGCCCCCAGTTGGCTTTAAATAAAGTTGCTGGAGGCCAATGCCTGGGTAGGGAGACAGAGGCAGGGCATTAGGATTCCTAGACAAAGGACTGAGGAAGTAGGAGGAAGAGAGATAGTTGCCATGCCTGAGATGACTAAGCCAGGTCAGTCAGTCAACAGGTTCTCCTGGGTAGAAGTGCAGATTGAAAAGAAAAAGACAATTAGACAACAGTGTACCGTGACCCCAGCAGTTCTGAGGCTGAGGGCAAGCCTAATTTTTTCCAATCTGCTTTTATATCATTCTGTGTAAATGCAAGGAATATGGTCAATCCTTAAGGCATAATAAGCAAAGTAGTCAAGGAACAAAGCATAAACAAAGTAGTTAAGGCATAAAAATGCATAAATAAAATAGTCAAGGAACAAACAGAGCAAAAATCAAGGCAATAACAAAATCCCATGATCACTATGTTTAGGGATTTATCAGGATGATCCACATACAAGGAATATAACACCCTTCTTGGCTGTGTTTGCCCTAAGCCTACTTCTTTGTCCCAGCCCAATATCATAGTCCTGCCAAATTCCTAGAAGCAACCCCAAAAGATCTCCACATCTCCCCCCCCCCATTTTATTTTATAAACAGGAGTGTACCTGTCTTAGGTTGTTCTGACAAGAATGCCTTCTTTGCCCATCGTGAAAATATTCATCCTATCAAATGATGCCCAAGAAGAAGGAAGGAGTCGCCACTGGTCCTGGAAAGGCTCAGTGCAGCAGTGTAGGAGAATACCAGGACAGAGAAGTGGGAAGGGGTGGATTGGGGAACAGGCAGAGGGAAGAGGGCTTATGGGACTTTCGGGGAGGGGGGTCCAGGAAAGGGGAAATCATTTGAAATGTAAATAAAGAATATATCGAATAAAAAATAAATAAATAAATAAATAAATAAATAAATAAATAAATAAATAAATACTCTGGGCAATACGTAGAAAAAAAAAGAAAAAGAAAATATGCATCCAAAGAAATTCACTTCTATCTTTGGTTGGTAAGATGCTGAGAAGAACTTACCTGTCTCTGACTGCTAGCCTGTTAAAAGAATAACTCTGTCTAGGAGTGCATTTTTAGTTTCAAGCCATGTATTTTGGCTTCTAAACTATTGATGTTGTTAAAGGCAAGTGTTATCACAATGGGCAGGAATAACAGTATTCCCAGGACAAGAAGGAGTAGCATAATCAATCTATATATGCCATTTTGAAGCTTGACCAAGAAGGAAATACTGACCTGAGACCATGAATAATTTTATCAGCAATATCTGCAGTATCAATGCTCAGCAGAGCAGCATTCCTTAAACTAATAATATTGTTATCCAAAGTTAAAACATCAAGAGCGGTGTTAGTTATTCCAAATACCCTGCAAGTGTCTCTGAACTTTTTCTCAATTATAATGACAATCAAGGAAAATTTTAGAAGTAACACAAGTCCATTGGTATTTGGCATGGAGATGGCTCCTTACTCTTAAACTCTGAAACTCCTTTGAATAAACTGAATAGTATATTATCATAGAGAGCATAAATCTGTACTTTCAAATGCCTATTTAAATCTTCCTAAATACTAAGAACATTAATATTTTTGGTAAATGATTAACAAAGCTAGCTGTCTTCAAAATTGCTCTTCCTAACTTTATGAAGATTTGAGTTATAATTTTGATGGGGATTGCACTGAATCTGTAGACTGCTTTAGGCAAGACAGCCATTTTTACTATATTAACCCTGCCAATCCATGAGCATGGGAAATCTATCCATCTTYTGAGATCTTTTTTGATTTCTTTCTTCAAAGACTTGTTCTTCTCATAAATATCTTTCACTTGCTTGGTTAGAGTCACACCAAGGTATTTAATATTATTTGTGACTATTGTGAAAGGTGTCATTTCCCGAATTTCATTCTAAGCCTGTGTATCCTTTGAACATAGAATGATACCAATTTGTTTGGGCTAATTTTATATCCAGCTACTTTGCAGAAGTTGTTTATCAAGTTTAGGAGTTCTCTGGTAGAATTTTAGGGGTCGTTTAAGAATTCTATCATACCATCCAGAAATAGTGATAGTGTAACTTCTTCCTTTCCAATTTGTATCACTTTGACTTCCTTTTGTAGTCTAATTGCTCTGGCTAGGACTTTGAGTACTATATTGAATAGGTAAGGAGAAAGAGGGCAGTCTTGCCTAGTCCCTGATTTTAGTGGAATTGCTTCAAGTGTCTCTCCATTTAGTTTGATGTTGGCTACTCATTTTCTGTATATTTCTTCTCCTATGTTTAGGTATGGGCCTGGATTCCTGATCTTTACAAGACTTGTATCATGAAGGGTTCTTGAATTTTGTCAATTGCTTTCTCAGCCTCTAATGAGATGATTATCTTTTTTTTTCTTTGAGTTTGTTTATGTAGTGGATTTCATTGATGGATGTCCTTATATTGAATCATTCCTGCATCCCTGGGATAAAGCTTACATGATCCTGTTGGATGTTTATTTTGATGTGTTCTTAGATTAGGTTTGCAGGAATTTTATTTAGTACTTTCGCGTTGATATTCATAAGGTAAATTGGTCTCAGGTTCTCTTTCTTTGTTGGGTCTTTGCGTGGTTTTGGTATCAAAGTAATTTTGGCTTCATAGAATGAATTGGGCAATCTTCTGTTTCTATTTTGTGGAATAGTTTGAAAAGTATTGGTATTAGATCTTCTTTGAAGGTCTTAAGAAATTCTACATTAAACCCATCTGGTCTATGGGACCTTGTAGTGCAGTCTGTAGTCTGGTTGAGCAAGGCTTATTCTGGAGACCCAGGAGAACATTCTATAAGGGACGGAACCCGCGAACTATGCTCCCAGACTGCTGACTCCTCAACTCCATGATCCTGTGTCCATCAGTCAGGTATGGCCACGCCACAGGTCCCTAGTGTTCTGGCTGGACTCCACCCCTACAGCCATGTTTTCCCTGCCCCAAGGTTACCTGTTGCCAGGTAACTCAGCCTAGTATAAAAGAAGGCTTCTTATCTCTCCTTGCTCTCTCCGCTTTCTCTTATCTCTCTCTGTCCCCTCTTGCCCCTCTCTTGCCCCTCTCTCTGTGTTCCCCCCCCCCTCTCTCCATTCTTTCCCCTCTTTTCACATTGTCATGGCCATCCCTCATCCCTCTATCTTCTCTTTCTCTCTTTACTTTTCTATCTTAGTTTCTCTTCCTACATTTCTATAATAAAGCATTGAAACTATGAACTGTCTCTTCTTATCAAAACCTACCATGCAAGAACATGGAGCAGGCCTCAGTGTTTCCAGCACCAGGAATGGACCCAGCCTCTTCTCAGTCAAGCTTCCTCAATAGGTACCTGGGAGGCCCATGCCAGAATGGCACCACCTTCTGAGCAGGGACCTCTTTCCCCACCAGCCAGGCAGTCTCATGCTCTATAGGTAATCAGGTGCCCATCTTCCCTACCCCAGTGGGGTGCATGGACCTAACCAGTCTTCCCCTATGCGGGCACCACTTGCCAGAGTTCTCCTAGACAGTCACCCCCACCCCCACCCCCACCCATGCTTCTTTTATTTTTCCCACACTGGTCCTTGGCTATTTTTGTTTGAGAGACTTTTAATGACTGCTTCAATTTCATTAGGGGTTATTGGAGTGTTTAGAGGGTTATCTGATCCTGATTTAACTTTGATACCTGGTATGTGCCTAGAAAATTGTCCGTTTCATCCAGATATTCCAGTTTTGTTAAGTATAGGCTTTTGAAGTAGGATCTGATGATTGATGGATTTCCTCAGTTTCTGTTGTTACATCTCCCTTTTCATTTCTGATTTGTTAATTTTGTTACAGTCTCTGTGCCCTCTGGTTAGACTGATTAAGAGTTAATTGAAATTGTTGATTTTCCTAAAGAACAAGATGTTGGTTTTGTTGATTGTTTGTATACTTATTTTTGTTTCTACTTGGTTGTGTTCAGCCCTGGGTTTGATTTTATCCTGTGGTCTATTCCTCTTGAATGCATTTGCTTCATTTTGTTCTAAAATTTTCAGATGTGCTGTTAAGCTGCAAGTGTATGCTCTCTCTAGTTTCTATTTGGAAGCACTCAGTGCTATGGGTTTTCCTATTAGCACTGTATCCATTGTGTGCCATAAGTTTAGGTATGTTGTGCCTTCATTTTTATTGACATCTATAACACCTTTATTTTTTTAATTTTCTATATCCTTTTTTTACATTCCAAATGCTTTCCCCTTTCGCAATTCCCACCTCACCATTCCCCAATCACCTCCCTCCCATTTCTCTGTCCTGGTACTCCCCTACAATACTGGATCAAGCCTTTTCAGGACCAGGGACCTCTCCTTCCTTCTTCTTGGGAATCATTTGATATGCTGCTTGTGTCTTGAGTATTCAGAGCTTTTAGGCTAATTAATATCCACTTATCAGTGATTACATTTCATGTATATTCTTCTGTGATTGGGTTACCTCACTTAGGATGATATTTTCCAGTTCCAACCATTTGCCTAAAAGTTTCATGAATTCATTGCTTTAATTGCTGAGTAGTATTCTATGGTATAAATATACCACATTTTCTGTATCCATTCCTCCACTGAGGGACATCTGGGTTCTTTCCAGCTTCCGGCTATTATAAATAAGGCTGCGATGGACATAGTGGAGCATGTGTCTTTCTTGCGTGCAGGGGAATCCTCTGGGTATATGCCCAGGAGTGGTATAACAGGGTCCTCTGGAAGTGTCATGCCCAGCTTTCTGAGAAACCGCCAGAATGGTTTCCAGAGTGTTTGTGCCAGCTTGCAATCCCACCAGAAGTGGAGGAGTGTTCCTGTTTCTCCACATCGTCACCAACACCTGGTGTCTCCTGAGTTTTTAATCTTAGCCATTCTGACTGGTGTAAGGTGAAATCTCAGGGTTGTTTGGATTTGCATTTCCCTGATGACTAATGATGTTGAACATTTCTTAAGGTGCTTCTCAGCCATCCGAATTTCTTCAGGTGAAAATTCTTTGTTTAGCACTGTGCCCCATTTTTAATAGGGTTTTTTCATTCTCTGGAGTCAAATTTCTTGAGTTCAATGTATATATTGAATATTAGCCCTCTGTCAGATGTAGGGTTGGTGAAGATCTTTTCCCAATTTGTTGGTTGCTGCTTTGTCCTTCTGATGGTGTCATTTGCCTTACAGAAACTTTGTAATTTTATGAGGTTCCACTTGTAAATTCTTTTTTTTTATTTTATATTTTTAATTTTTTATTAGATATATTCTTTATTTATATTTCATTTCC
>BDUI01007226.1:40507-50597 GCA_002335545.1 Apodemus speciosus
GATGACTTTCAGCTTGTGTCAATTTCACATAAAACTACCCAGCACAAATAATCCCAGGTGGTCTCACCCAGTTTTCCAGCTTTAAACTATCTACACCCTGATTACTCTCTTACCAACAACACATATCTGTTTCTTGAGCTCAATATATTGAACTACTTTCCCCCCAAARGGCCATAAGTACTTCAACCMTKACTTTGCTAAAACTGGACAGTCTCAACCCACGGCCCCCTCTGYCTAGTCTTCTCCAACAGCTAGTGCAATTCTAACCTGCCAGTTGTTCAGCTAATTGCTCTCTGCAGAGTGGAGAGTAGCCACAGCCATCCTTTTAAACATGGACTATGGTGCAAAATTGCTCCTTATTTTATTACAAAGATTAATAAGACAAAGCTGAAGTCCTCAGCCCAGCCCACATGCCACTGTGTAATCTGACGTGTCACACTATCACCTTCTTCCTTCTCCCAGCAGACCACTTCCTGCTGTCCCCTCATGGCCAGCCCCTCAGTCCCATCAGCTCTTTAGTAGAACTCTTTCTTCCTAATTTATACTGTACAGAGGTTTTCATTTTCCCCCTCCCCTTTCCTCCCCTCCCTACTTGGCATTCATGATCATCCTTAYGGATGCTAAATAATTTATTTGTTAAGATTGTTGTTTACTACCTGTGTTCACTATAAGAGAAGTTCACAATTTTAGTCTATTTTGCCCAGTGTGAATCCAAATAATTAGCACTCAATAAGTCTATCTTTTTAAGCATTGGTGGGGGTAGGAGGACTAGAAATATAGCTAATTCAGTCATTGACTATTGTACAAACACAAGGTCTGAGTCTGAGTTTGGTCCCCAGGACCCACATTAAAAAATTCTTTTGTTTCAGGGCTGGTGAGATGTTTCACCAGTTAAGAGCACTTGTTACTGTTGCAGAGGACCTGGGTTCAGGCCCAGTCCCAGGGGATCTGATGCTCTCTTCTGACCTCCACAGGTACTGCGTGTGCATTATTCTCAGACAGATACATAAGCAAAACACCTATGCATATTAAATATGTTTTGGAGTAAGCTGGATACACTCAAGATTGATGTAATAAAATGTTCCAATCCACCCCTAAGATTTGGGCCCTTGAGAAACAACCTTTTGAGTAAATAGCTATTTTTTTTTCARTTTCTTACCTGTATTCAAGTCTATGCCCACGAGTTCTTTTGATTCAGCATGTTTAGTCTGAATTTTTATCAGTGTTTCCTGCAGGTCATAACCAGAATTCTGAGCGAGAACCTTTATGAAAATACAAAACATGTGTGGAATACCTTCATATATGGATTTGAAAATCAAATACAGGGCTGGAGAGATGGCTCAGCAGTTAAGAGTACTGATTGTTTTTCCAAAGGTCCTGAGTTCAATTCCCAGCAACCACATGGTGGCTCACAATCATCTGTAATGAGATCTGATACCCTCTTCTGGTGTGTCTAAAGGCAGCTACAGTGTACTTACATATAATAAATAAATCTTTTTAAAAAATAGAAAATCAAGTACAAAAAAGGGCACTAGTCTTCAGTCTTGTTAAGCACAACCACAATACAATGGCCATCTCCTTTAGAAGAATCCCATTCCCAACCTCAATCAAATTATTGCTTTATCTACCTAACACATTTTACTCTTGAATAGTTCCCACTGTGAACACCACACTAAGTTCTAAGGATGCCAGACTTTCCCCACCCCTAGATATTCTTTAGGCAAGGTCTCATATAGCCCAGGCTGGCCTCAAGCCCCTTCTTCCCTTGTGTAGCAAAAACTGCCTTGAGCTCCTGACCCCTCAGCCTGAGCCTCCCTGGTGCTGGGTGTTACAGGCACAGGCCACTACAGCCAGCTTATTTCCTTCCTTATAAAAGATGTAAGTCTATTCTATTTCCTCTGGCCTCCTGAACCACGTGCCTTCCTSTTCGTCCCAGCACTTGCTAAAAAAAGACCAGAGCATCCACAGCACCATGCATCCCTAGCTTCAGAAGGACAGCCGTGACCTGTAGCAATTTGGACGGAAATGCCTGTACTCCACACTAGACTAATTTCTAAACTAACAGCTGATAAATAAAAGGGTCACTGTATACCAGGGCCACCAATTCCTGTCAGCAACAGGAATGACTTTGCTGCTTGGAGGAAAGAAAAAAATAGACATCTGATTCACAAACAGCCTACAAATTATGACTAACTGTGATATAAATTATTTAAGTCTCTGCTAGCTAACAATGTTAATAATGATTGAATTTGTGGTGATAGCATACATGAAACACCTTTCTATATGTCTACACAGCTGAGGACTAACAGAGGCAAAGAGAAGGGAAGGACGGCCCGGTCCTCTTGCTGCTTCGCTCCTTCAGTTACAACAAGCTCCAGCCAGTAGTGTTTGGGGACACTAAACATCTAAAATCCTTCACTTCCCACGACTAAAGTAATAGCATCTTGGAGGCCACCAACAAAGCAAGAATCTCTGCTTAAAATAAAAAATTCAAACAAAACTTGAGCTCCAAACTGCTCATTAGGATCCGTTAGTACTGAACTCTCCAAAGGAGCTTTGGAGACCCAGGGAAAACTTGACTACATCCTGGGGATTGAAGTCTTGTAAGCTTCAATCCCCACAGTTTCTCTGCTGGGTTCGTAAAATATTTATGCACAACAGGAAATGCAAATGAGCACATTTCTAACTCTTCAAGCTGCTGGGCAAGGTGGCAATTTGTAATCAAGCATCTTTAGGTGCACCCAGTTGTTATCTGGCCAGGAGACAGTTGTACCTTCGGGATGATGAGTAAGGCATCAGCAAAGGCCTGGATTCCAAGGCGAGCTCTTCCCTGCACACGGTGCTTGTAGTTAACAAGAGCTTCTGCTATTGCAACTTCCGCTGCCCCAGCCCCTGGAACCACACAGCCTACCAAAGGCAAACAACAAAAAGATGTCAAGCAAGAGAAAGGAGCAAGAAAAGCGACTGGCCGCAAAGGCAAGCCTGCTTGACTACTTCAACCACTTCTGAAATGTTTTGGACATATTCTGAAATCAAATAAATTCTACAACTCAGCAACTACTAGGCTTCCCTATAAAGCATTCGGAAATTAAATAAGCATGGTGCGCATACTGGCCACAGACATTTTGTTTCATTGTTTATCCTCTGGAAAACAGAAGTGGGATTTCTGGGGTCATAGAGATGTTCCCAGCACCCACATCAGGCAGCTCACAAACCCTTGTAACTCCAGTCCAGGGGCTCTGATGCCCTCTGTCCTATGCAGGCACCTGCATTAACACRGTGCTCATGAACTCAAGCAGGCACACAGACACACAAATAAAGATAAAAATCTTCTTTAGGTAGATATTTCTTTTGCTTGCATCTTATAGTTATATGACTACATTGAAACTAAGAGGCCTTAGAATTTCAACCTTTGAACAATAACTGCTAATCCAGACTACTATGCCTGCAAAACCATCTCTCATAATTGAAGGGCAAAGAAAAACTTTCCTTGAGTCAACCAGGAATTCATGGTCACTAAGCCAGCTCTACCTAAGATACTCAAAGGAATCTTAGGGCTGAAAAGATAGACCGTGGGATGACAGGAAAGGGTTAAGTGTTGCTAGAACAGAAGTCAAGCAAATGAGAGACAGGACTCACCAAACACCATAAAACCCACACCGTGACAGGAACCAGGGCACACCCTTCAATAACCCCCAACATCAATGATCTCAATTCCCCACATAGAAGGCAAACTAAAAGACTAGATTTAAAACAGAATTCTCGTAGTTGACAAAATAAACCAAAATGAGTCAAAAGAAATAAATAACATTGCTTCATACTGTCTGGATGAACACTCTAAAAGACAATACTACTTTTGTGAATATATGTACACTGGAGTGCACGCAACACTTCCAGAGGTCAAGACACAGATAAATCCAATACAAGAATGCTGAGTGGTGGCAGTACTCCAATCTCATCAATAGACAGGTCATCCCAATGAAACATGAACAGAGAAACATCTGAATTCAATACCTTAGATTGAATGAACCTTGCAGACATCGACAGAACATTCCACACAAATACTGCAGAATACATGCTCTTCTCAGTAGCCCATAGAACTTTCCCTAAAGTAGATCATATTATAGGACAGGTCTCAAGAAATACAGGAAACCTGAAACAACTCCTTGTATTCTATCTGACCACAATGAAACGAAGCCAAAAAACCAACAGTAAAACAAACAAACAAACAAAAAACTAYTTCATGGAGATGGAACAACTAGGTTACTGATGAAATCAGAAAGGAAGTAAATTTTAGAGTTAAATGAAAACGAAGGCATAGCATACCAAAACTACGAGATACAATGAAAACGGCACCAATTTAAGGGGAAGGGAGGATACTACAACWTATGCCAACAGAATCCAGGAAGTCCTAAGGACAAACCTTGAAAAAGTATATTCTGCTAAATTGGAACACCTAAGGAAAATGTATGACTTTCTAGAAACATGTGATCTACCAAAAATAAACTGAGATAAGCAAGTTGAATATTCCTATAACAAGCAATGAACCTGACGTAGAAATAAAACAAATACCTAGCCAAAGGAGCCCAGGCTGTGCGAGGAGCCGGAGCTGCTGGTTAAACCTGATCAAGATGACACCCTCCCAAACCAAAACTTTGTGGCAGAGCCCACTGCGGGAGGAAGAAAGGGGGAGGAGGGAGAGCCAGTGGAGAGCCTGGCCAGGAGAGGTGAAGCCCTGGGCAAGAAGCTGAAGAAAGGGGGCTTTGACAAGGCTCATGTGGTCCTTGGGCACTTCTGCTAAACAAAGATGAAGACCTCTTCCAGAATGGCTGAAAGACATATGCAGTGTCAATGCCATGCAGTCCAGGGACTGCTCTGGGTGCCTTCAAGAAAAGTGTGATGCCGGCTTACAATGTTCTCTGGGGACGCCTCAGCCCCCCAGCCACAGCATAGAGTCTCCAGAGTCTGCAGCAGGGTAGGGCTTCTCCCTGTCCTCCAAGAAGGAAAAGATTACTCCTGTCACACTCACCACCTTTGTACTCCAGGGTCTTCTGGGAGGTCTCTCCCCTCAGCATTTCAACTTCTCTGGAATTCTCGCCCTTGCATGGCTTCCCCTTACACCTCCCCCTGCAGTCCCATGGCGACAGTTACCAGCCTTCCTGAGTGGCTTCCTGGCCCCTTCTCCCTTCCTTCATGATCTGTTGGATGCCCTTTGGCTCCTTTTCTTTCTTTCTTTTTTTTTTCCTGGCAAAATCAGTCACTGTCCTTATAAAGATGTTTAGATTAATAAAGTCAGTGACCTTCAAATAAAAAAGAGCAATCCTTCCCAGACTCTTTCATACAATGGAAAATGGGGGAATGCTCCTAAACTCACAGCACCATGAAGCCAGCACTACCCCATACCAAAACCAGATACACACACAAAGGAAAATTATAGGGCAGTCTGTCTTATGCACATAGAAGCAAAAACTTGCAATAAAACACTTGCAAACTGAATTGAATACATCACAAAGAACACCCTTTATTATCAAGTTTCCTTATTCCAGAGATTTAGGGATGGTTTAATATAAATAAAACAATGAATGTAATACAGCACATAAACAGACAAGGCTGAAATCACACAATCATTTCAATAGATGCAGAAAAGGCCCATGACAAAATCTCACATATCCTTTCAGACACTGAATCTGGCAAAACCCTGAAGAGACTAGGACTAGGAGGAGCATATCTCTGCACAATAAAGGCATACACAATGAAGCTACAGCCAACGTCAGGCAAAACAGAGGAACACGCAGAACATTTCCATTCAGGAATAAGACACGAAGCTTGAAGGTTTAGCTGGAATGTGTAATAAGACAAGAAACAAAAGGGATACAAATAGGAAAAGAAGTCAAAGTAGCTTCATTTGCAAGCCAGGAGTGGTGGCACACGCCTTTAATCCCAGCACTCAGAAGCCAGAGGCAGGCAGATCTCTGTGAGTTTGAAACCAGCCTAGACTACAGAGCTAGTTCCAGGACATCCACAGCTACATAGAGAAACTCTGTCTCAACAAACAAACAAACAAACAAACAAACAAACACAAAAGAATATTTGCAGGTGACATGATACTATACACCATAAACTTCTCACATCTGATAAACACTGTCAGCAGGATGAGATGATACAAAACACTGATACACTGTCTGTATCATGTGTGTGATGGAAAACACACTGAGAACCAAGGAAACAGTATCATTCAAATTAGTTTCAAAAACTAAAATGAAATGCCTTGGAATAAGCATAACCAAGGAAATGAAAGCGCTCCATAGTGTAAGTTTTAAAGCACCACCTGGTGTTTTGAGGAGAACACCAGGAGATAGAAAAACTTCCCATGCATATGGATTGGAAGAATAGGGTAAAAATGGCTATAAAAAGTAATCTACAGATTCAAGGCAGTTCTCATCAAGATCCCAGCACTGTTCTTCATAGAAACAGAAGCAAAATTCATGTGAAAACGTAAATACCCGAGACAGGCACTGGAGAGATAGCTCAGTAGTTAAAGCACTGCTGACCTTCCAGGGGACCTGGTTTTGATCCCCAGCACCCATAAGGCAGCCCCATAGCCATCTGTAACTCCAGTCCCAAGGTATCTGGTGTCCTCTTCTGGTCTCTGCAGGCACTGCACACATGTGATGCATAGACAGACATACAGGCAAACACTCATACATATAAAATATTTTTTTAAAAGACTCCAGTCAGCCAAAAGCAATCCTTTGCAATAAGAATAATGCTAAGGGTATCACAGAAATCACACAATAAATTCAGTAGATGCAGAAAAGGCTTTTGATAAAATCCAATATCCCTTTCATGATAGAAACACTGAAGAAACTAGGCATAAAAAGAACATATCCGAGCCTAAGATAACAGAGGTGATATAGCAAACCTTTAACTAACATTATACTAAATTCGAGAAATTCAAGGCAGCTCCATTAGAATCAGGGCATGTTCTCCACTTTTATTCTTAGATAGAGCAGTAAAATAAGAAAAGAAAATGAAGGGGATATAAATAAGGAAGAAGTCAAAGTGACCTTATTTACAGATGATTTTATACATGAGGCCCTACAGACTCCCCCAGAGAACCCTTTCATAAATAGGTAAACACATCAGCAGAGAGCCAGGATACAAAATGAACAGACAAAAATCATCAGCACCTTCCTTTTCCCCAATAACAAACATGCTGAGAAGGAAATTAGGAAACAATCCCATCCACAATTGGCTCAAAAACTAGAGTACCTTGAAATAAACCTGATCAAAGAGCTGAAAGGCCTCCGCGATGGAGACTTTCAACACTCAAGAAACCAACGATAACACTAGATGCAAAGACTACTTATGCTCATGGACTGAAGGAAATAATTTTAGAATTGTTACCATACCAAAAGCAGTCTACACATTCAGTGCATTCATCAAAATTCCAGCACTATTACACACAAAAAGAGGGAAAAAAAACTTAAGGCTTCAAGTTGTAAATCCATGTAGCAGGGGCTGCGGACTCTGGCAGTACGTTGGCCTCACGGAAGTCTGCCAGGCTGTGCAGACCACATGATTCACCCCTTGTCATGTGAGCCCCCTGTTCCATGGGTGAGGATTGCAAGGAATTCTGTGAACACAGAGGTCTGGACTGTGGTGAGGGGTGCCCTGCAGACTCTAGACAACCCAGCAGCAGTCCAGCCGGCTGAGGCCCTAGAGTTCACCAGAGGGTCTTTTATTCACTGGAAGCTCAGCCTGGCCAAGGTAGAGAGGTTAGCAGATCTGATCCACAGGGCAACCCAGGCACTGGGTCAGAGACAGCAGGCCCCAAGACAGCTGGCTGGAAAGTAAAACCAACCATACAGTGGGTGGGCAAAGATCCTCAAATCAAGGTTCTGGCTCACACCGAGGCCTATATACCAACTTTGGGAAGGGAGATGGCTTGGAAGAGGATATCCTGGAGCAGGCAGATGGCCAAGTGGGGGCTTTGAGGCTGGTACCTGGTACAAATGCCAAGTGGGCAGAAGCTCTGTTGAGGGGGGCCCATGTTGTAATCAGTGAACGACACTGCATGCACACAAGAACAACCCAGTGAACCGTCTCACTTCAAAGCCTGTGCCCATTGTGTCCCAGGAGCCAGGGATGCACTGAAGACCCCCATGGGTCTAGCCACGGTTCCCAGCATTGTGGAGGAGTGGAGGAGGGCTGAGGGAAGGTACAGGGTTGCTAGAGAAGGAGAGTGCGCAGTGTGCCCATCCACAACAGGCTGGAGCAGGCTGGTACCATTCTGCTAACGTTAGGTGCCTCCTTCCAGCTTGAACTCCCTGGATACCGTGGGTGTTCCCCTAGAAGCCAGTAGCTCAGATGACTGCAATTGGCACCTCTTGCAGACACTGAATGAATCCAACCTATAACCCTTAATCCTGCTCTGTGTCCCACGCCCTCAACTGCCCTGTCATACCTAACTGGGAAGAGATGAACAGCCTTTCAAAGGCCCTAAAGAGGGAGCTGTCAGCAATGGGTGGGCACCAACTCACAGGCCCACCAGGTACTGCTGACCTGGGCAAGGTATCAGCATCACTTCCAGCACTGCCTGGATGCTCTTGACCACTCTAAGTTGGCCATAGACTTGGTAGTAGTAGTTAGAAAGCATGAGTGACACAGGCACTTGGGCCACCTCACTGGTAGAGGAGACACTGAAAAGATCCTCAACATCACCCAGAACCCTCGGGGTCTCTGAATACAACTCAGGTCCCATGAGATTGTCACATAGAAAAACTTGATCCAAAATGGCAGAGCCAAGCAACTCCTACAAATATCCTGAGCATCTGTGGAGACTTGTCAGGGACTCAGGACTTTTTGAACACCCTAGGGATATGAGTGGAGGGATGTAGGTCTTTTATCTTTTAGTGAAATACATGAAAAAAATATTTTTCCGTGATCATGGTTGCATTCTGTGGCCTCGTACATGCTAGGTTGGTACAATCACCCAGCTGTAGCCCCGCCCACTCCCAAGCTAGCACTCTTGCTGCTGAGTTAAATCCCAACACAGCCTCATGGCTTTCCTTCTCCTTCCCCCTCCTCCTTCTCCTCTTCCTCCTTTTTCTTCTCCTCCTTCTCCTCTTTCTCCTTTTCCTCTTCCTCTTCTTCCTCCTCTTCCTCTTCTTCCTCCTCCTCCTCCTCTTCCTCCTTTTCTTCCTCTTCTTCCTCCTTCTCTTCTTCCTCTTCCTCCTCCTTTCTCCTCTTCCTTCTCCTCTTCCTCCTCCTTCTCTTCCTTTTTCCTTCTCCTTTTCCCCCTCCACCCTTTTCTCCTCCTCTTTCTCCTTCTTCTCCTCTTAATCCTCCTCTTCTTCATCTCCTTCTTCTCCCTCCTCCCCCTCCTTCTCCTTTTTTTCAATACAGGGTTTTTTCTTTGTAGCTCTGGGTATCCTAGAACCCACCCTGTAGACCAGGCTGGCCTCAAACTCAGAGATCTTGCCTCTGCCACCTTCCCCCAAATGCTGGGATTAAAGGTGTATACCACTACCATCTGACAGCTTTTAATTTTCAAATGACAATGGAATGTGGAAAGTTCAGGTCAATAGGAATGTYTGCATATGAGAACCTGTTCTACTTCCATGATCTCTAAGCAATCATGGTTTCACATGAGCATTCCCAGAACTTCCCATCTCCCCAGGGGAAAAAAATCTTAAAATTCTTATGGAAGCACAAAGCTAGCGGACGCAATCCTGAGCAAAAAGAATAACGCTGTAGGTCTCGACATACCTGACTGAAAGTTATATTGAAGAGCCATAGCAACAAAGGCAGCGTGGTGCTGGCACAAAACGGACACAGGTCAGAGGAAGAGAAGGCCGAGATATTARCTCACAGCTTCAGCCCCTGGGTTTTTGGCAAAAGAGTCAAAAAGTATGTTTTGTGGGGAAAGATGGCCTCTTCAGTAAATRGTGCAGGGAAAACTGAAGATCAACATGTAGAAAATTGAAAGTAGACCCGCCTCGTCTGTACACAATTCCAAATGGATCAAACACCGTAATGTAAGACCTGGAACTCTGAAAGTATTTGAGGGAAAACACTTTAAGATAAA
>BDUI01007228.1:19092-31509 GCA_002335545.1 Apodemus speciosus
CCTGGATACTCCTGTACTTCCTGCCATAATGATAATGGATTGAACCTCTGTACCTGTAAGCCAGCTCCCAATTAAGTGTTATTCTTTTAATAGTTGACTTGGTCATGGTGTCTTTYCAGAAATGGAAACCCTAAGACAGGGGCTCTCAGAGACTGAGCCACCAACAAAAAGCATACACACACTGGGACCGAGGCTCCTCACATATGTATCAGATGTGCAGTTCATGGAGGTATGGGTCCTCCAACAACTRGAACAGGTGCTGTCCTTAAAGCTATTTCCTGTCTATACACTATATTGACTGACTGGGATGCCTTGTATAATCTCAGTTGGAGAGGATGTATCTAGCCCTACAGAGACTTGATGTATACCAGAATGGGGGGGTGGGGAACCAGAGGGGATTCGACCCTCTCAGAGGATAGGGGAAAGGAATGAGAAAAAGATTCTGTGAGTGTGTGGACAGAAGGGGTCAACTAACAAAAAAAAGAATAAATAATGGGCTTTAAAATGCCATTATAAACTGGGCAGTGGTGGCACATGTCTTTAATCCCAGCACTTGGGAGGCAGAGGCAGGCAGATCTCTGAGTTCAAGGACAGCCTGGTCTACAGAGTGAGTTCCAGGACAGTCAGGCTATACAGAGAAACCCTGTCTAGAAAAACAAACAAATAAAAATAAATAAATAAATTTTTAAAAAGAATGTTACCTCCTAGTATGCCATTATATTATTCTAATTCAAAAAYGATATTACATTTAAAATGCTTTCAAATGATGACACATAAAATTTTTAAAAATTGAGTTTTTGATGTCTTCCTCTCCATGTGTTACTGATGATATACTTGCCTAGTAGTTGTGTCAATTATGAAGGTAACCAACAGCATCAGTACATGTCAAATGACTGAGAGCCAATTAAGAAGACAGAGTACATATTCCGAGGAGATCAAGTGCAAAGTATTTAGAGTTAGACTGTGTGTCTCCACTTAGAACGAATATGGAAAGTAAGATGTCTCAGCAATTGTCTCTATGATCAGTCTTCTATTATTGACTGTGACTGGCATGTCCTCTATACACACCTGTCCAGGGTGCTTATGTGAGAATCACAGAAAGCAAAGATCCACCTTCTCCTGCTGTCTGGATACATTGCCTGTTATCTGTAAATCTAGCCCTACTCAGTGTGAGTTATTTCTCATTCAGCTACAATTATTTCCATTCTTGGTCTCTCTCTCTCTCTCTCTCTCTCTCTCTCTCTCTCTCTCTCTCTCTCCTTTTTTAAGACAGGGACTGATATAGGCTAGGCCAGGCTGATGTCAAACTTGCTGTGCTGCAAGGATGAATCCCTAATCCTGATCCTCCTTCCACCTCACAGGTGGATTACACCTACTGAGATTACAAGTGTGAGCCACCACATCCAACCACAAGTACAAAAATATTTAAGAAAAATTTCTCACTAATGTTCAAAATTAGTGAGCTTGGGATTGGAGTTCAGCAATACAACATTTTTCTGGCACTTGGATTTAATTCCCAGCAAAGGAAAAAAATGTAAGTGGCAACTAGTCAAATATTCTCAGGTTAAAATTTGGACATATCTATGTAAAAACTTGGTTAAAAAATACCTATACTCTTCAGTATTTTAAGTGAAGTATATTGAAATGTTGTTCAAGCATTTCTGTTTTCATTATAGGAACTCACAAAGTGAGTAATAGAAAGATTTGCTCTTGATTAGGATATTCAAAACCCTGTATCTCTGCATCATTCATGAAGAATGAATTTTATCACTGGCCCAATAAGTTGAAATATCTTGAAAATAAAAGGAAAAGTCTTAAAAGTTACATTAATTATGCTTGATCTGAGCCAGTTGGGCTTTCATGTCCATCCTTTGGCCCTTAACAGGACCATTAGTCTAGAAAGAGGCTGAGGTGAGTAAGGAACACTTACACTTTGTGCATGTCACCTGGCTCATAGTGCATCCAGGAAAACTGATGCTAGTGATTTGCAAAAGCATAGACTCAAAATACAGTGAAAACATATAAAACAAGAAAACAAACAAACTACAAAAACTGTCAGGTGTAAAAAAAAAAAAGAGGTTATTCTTCTACATTCCTCTGTTCACCTTAAGATAACCTTTTAAATTATTTTCTTTATTCTAGAGAATTTCATATATGTATACAATAAAGCATGATCATATCTACCCTTCTCTGCTTCAATTCTCCCCATCTAAAATAGTCATAAGATCTTATGAAAAATAGAGGTATCTGCTATACTCTTAGTGCATTTGAAATTTGTTGAAGGTAACAGACACTGAGTGATAGAGGTCTATGATAGACAGCTGAAGCCAGTCTTTGGGGGGTGAGACAGGCTGGGGAACATTTTGAAAATTATTAGAGAAAACATGAAATGTACTCTTGGAAATACAGTTTGTTTAGCAAATATTATTAACTAACCCAATTTGTTCATTACATTACTGGCAACTGAACAGCTGTTCCCTATACTCGATATTTGAAAATATCTCTGTAAGTGTCTTGCACATCAGCTTCTTTGAAAATACAGGTGTTTGAGATCTACAACAGTAAACATGTGCAGGATCCTCCAATTTTGCTGTATTGGACCCTTTGTGATTTGGGGAAATTGTAAAGTCATAGGTATGAGCACCCTGATAGGAATAGTGTGAAGATGTTATTTCCTAGGAAGCAAGCAGCACAAGGTCACTGAGAAGGCAGCTCATAGGTTCAACAACATGGATAAAAAATGTGCAATTCAGTTATTTGAAATTTGCAATAAAGGATAGAATGAGTGGTGTGTGTCTGTGTGTGTGTGTGTGTGTGTGTGTGTGTGCGCGTGTGTGTGTGTGTGTGTTTGTACAAAATTTCCTAGGACTAACCTATTAAAATTAGACAATTTGTTAAAAGATCATTCTTTGAAGCAGCAAAAAGATTAAGTGCATGCTATAAATAGCTAAGTTTTCAGAATTTGGTTTTAAGACTCATCATTACTATTATTCTTATCTTTATGCTTAAATGGCATCTTGTTTTGGAAATGGAAAGATCAGAAAAACATTAAACTAGTGCAAAATATATCCATGATAAGATTCCCTCTCCCTTCCCTTAGTATTAAAACTGAAGATGAGGATTTGGAGTACAGACAAGTACATCCTATTTTTCTAGTGGGAATTTCAATGGTTATGCCACTTAGCATTTTTGCAGTTTTTTTCAATATGTTAATCCTACAGTTACTATATAAACGTAATTATTCCAAAGATATTAAAACATATTTTTACATAAAAATAGCATGTGAAGTCACCACAGCATTTGAATTCATTGACAAACTTCTGAATTTACTCAGTTTACTCAAATGTCCAACAGATAATGGATGAACAAAATCAGTGTTCATATAATGAGATACCATTCAACAATAAGAAGGAATTCATTGATAATGGATGTTATAATAAGTGCTGACCTTGAAAAATTATACTTAGTGAAAGATATTAGCTTCCCAAATACATTGCATTATTTCATTGCTAAGAATTTTACAGAAACAGAGAGCAGATCAGCAATTACCATGGCTTTTGGATCAGTGGATGAATGAATGCTGTCTAGAATTTCAGAATAATACTAGTTAGATAATTCTATGGATATCTGTAAATATTATTTACTTTAAGTTGGTGACATTTACTGTATATAAATTATGTATTTACAAATATGTTAAAAATAGTTCTATACTGAGCTTTTGGGCTAATATCCACTTATCAGTGAGTGCATACCATATGTGCTCTGTTGTGATTGGATTACCTCACTCAGGATGATATTTTCCAGTTCTATCCATTTGCATTAAGAATTTCATGAATTCATTGTTTTTAATAGCTGAGTAGTCCTCCATTGCATAAATAAACCACATTTTCTGTATCAATTCCTCTGTTGAAGGATATCTGGGTTCTTTCAAGCTTCTGGTTATTATAAATAAGACTGCTATGAACACAGTAAACAAGATATAAGAAGTTCACATACCACACAAAGCTCAACAAGAAGGAAGACCAAAGTATGGGTGCTTCAGTTTTTCTGAGAAAGGGAACAAAAGACTCACAGGAGCAATTATGGAGATAAAGCGTAGAGCAGAGACTRAAGGAAAGAGACTGTCCTACCTAGGGATTCATCCTATAAGCAGTCACCAAACCCTGTCACTATTGTGGATGCCAAGAAATGCTTGCCAAAAGGAGCCTGATATGGCTATCTTCTGAAAGGCCCTGCCATTGCCTTACAGATACAGAGGCAGATGCTCACAGTCAACCATTGAACTGAGCATAGGGTCCCCAATGGAGGAGTTGGAGGGAAGACTGGAGGAACTGAAGGGGTTTGCAGCCTCCATGGGAAGAATGACGTTTTGGCCAAGCATATCCCCTAGGGCTCCAGGGACTAAGGGGTACACACAGTTCCAGCTGCATTTGTAGCAGAGGAATGCCTTGTCAGGCATCAATGGGAGGAAAGGTCGTTGGTCCTATGAAGGCTTGATAGATGCCTCAGCATAAGGAAATCAAGGGAGGGTGGGTTGGGTGGAGGCACATTCTCATAGAAGCAGTGGGAGGGAGGATGGGTCAGGGGTTTTCTGCGAGGGGGGAAACTGGGAACAGGAATAACATTTGAAATGTAAATAAAGAATATATTCAATAAAAAATTTATACTTTAGAAAGCAAGACAATTTTAGACACACTGGTGAAATAGTTGAACATTATGAACTGCCAACTAAAATAGATTAAATTAAGANAAGAGCTTCTGTGTGACAGTAGCTGCTTGTACCCCCACTGACCTTGTAACTGCCAGAGCCACTAAGGGGTGCTCATTTGTGGTTGTGGCACTTAACAGAAGTGATTGTGGTATCTCAATTCTTAGCTTCCTTGGACTTAAAATGAAGAAAATGTCCTGCTAATAGGCATGTGACAAGCATTGAAAAGGTCTGTGTATCCAGCACTTGCAATGGCAGCCCTGACACGGTCACACCCAGTAGATTTCAGTCTTCCTGCTTCATCCTTAACTGCATGTATTTTCTGACACCATTCATTTCTGGAGGCTGACATTTTGGAGTGAAGAATTTGTACCTCCACCRTAGATGTCTTTACTTCTCTATCATTGAGATTTGCAAGTCTGGCTCAATTCTAGCTTGAAAGTAGCTGATAGCATTATAGATTGAGACACTGAGCAGTGGTGAGGAGGACAGAGGCCACAGTACCATGACTGACCAGTCCTACACGCTAATGGAAACAAAACCTGCAATCACTCTGTCTTCTGAAATCTATTTCAGGAGACATTTTTAAAGACAGGATATAATTTTCCCAATATCAGCAAGTTGTTGAGTAACTAGAGGGAAAATTCCTTCTTGGAGTGTATGACTCACTCATACTGTAAAGAAAAGATACATCATCATGTTCTTTTAATCTATGAGGCACACTTCCCAGAACACTATAAAATTTTAATTAATAATAATGAATAAATGATGCAGGTATCATGTAGAGTTAGTTATTATGTTTTACCTGCCAATTAAAAGTAAAGATGTCAACTGATGTCATTTCAAACTAGATACACCTTGTTTTGAGGTCACTAGTTTGTACATGAATATTATTTTCACAAATACCTCTCTGTAGATGTATGCCCATATATAGTCAGTGTCAGAATAAACACACACACACACACACACACACACACACACACACACATATATATATACATATATATGTATGTATATATATACTTACACATGTGTGCTCAGGTAATAGATGCTCTGAATATCACCATGTCTTAGTGCCTAGAATTTGTGAATGATCTCTACTGCAGAGCAAATTTTCTTTTCGGGACTCATCAAACAAAGTGTGTTGAGACAGATGGATTATTATTCTTGTCTTGCTGAGCACAATGTCATCACAGAGGTCTTCACATCAGGGAAGCTGGAAGGTTCTGAAAAAGACATGTGGGCACCAAAAAAGAGACCGAAGAGTCCTCATGAGGCTCAATCCAGAAAGTGTTAACAGCCTAGAAGAGGCAAACTAAATGGGCAGAAGTCAGTGCTACTAAGACAGGAGAGGTTTTAACAYCCTGGATTCTAAACAAGATTTTAGATTGTGCTGGATTTTTCTATTATGTATGTATGAGTGCATTGTGTGTGTGTGTGTGTGTGTGTGTGTGTGTGTGTGTGTGTGTGTGTGTTTGCCTCATCTACATGTATACTCAATTGCTCTCAGAGACCAGAAGTGGGAATCAGATGCCCTGGAAGTGGAGTTGTAAATTAATGGACATGGTTGCTGGAATCCCTACTCAGGTCCTGTGGTAGTGCAGTGCATATTGTTAGCCATTGAGGCATTTCACCAGGCCCTGGTTAGTATTTCTACAGCAGGAGTAGGAACTGGAGAAATTGCCACATGGCCTTACCTCTTATCTCTACACCAATTAATGAAGAAGGTGTGTATTAGGTGAAGATAGTTAATGAAACACAATCGTATCCACATTCCATTTACCTCTTCCAACCCCACCCAAAGAAACCTTCACTTCCACCTTCATATCTACTGGACTACTTTGCTGTTGCTGCTGTTTGTGTGGTTAACCTATTTAGCGCAATAATTATTACTTATATTATGTGGGTTTGGGACTATCAACTGGAACATGGGAAATCTACCAGTGGCTATGCATTAAATAATAATCATGATAAAATTTAAAAAGAAATGTAGGAATGGTTCTTAGCCTCTCACAAGTTATTAGCTTCCAATAGTTCCTCAGTAGGAATGGAGCCTGAAGAGCACTTCCCTGCATCCACTAATTGCCAAACAAGCTACTTTTAATCAGACATCCCAGATAGCWGCCAATTTATCAWTTTTTTTTATCAAACAGAGGTAAACTATTTAAAATCAATCAGAAAATTATTAACCCAAGCGATCCTTATACCTACATGTCCAAAGAATATCTTTGCCATCTTTAGTGCACTGATATTTTGAATGACCAGGGAGGAAGTGACATAGTATATCTTGTAAAGGGAAGAGAAACCTCTTAGCTACTCAGGCTTCTACTCTACAGTGACCCTCAGCTTCATGAAGCTGGTTCCACTTTTCATGWCCTCTTTTACAAAAATGTCCACTTTCATGTACCACATGGTGTAAGTTAGTCATATGACTGTTCACAAATAGCAAAGACTGCAAGTGTTTTAGGAAATGGATATCCTTATGAATCTCATGCAATAAACATACAGTGCAGAGCTCCACCAGGTGTCAAGAAGGTAGGGTCTAAGCATTTACTTGTGCCATGCTTATATAAGGGTTGTCACCAACAACTGCTTAATTTCTAAGCTCTCAGATCATATTCTAAGTCAGAAACCAGATGAAGATAAATAAAACAAAAGCTCCGACTAAGTGTAATTCATAGAGTTACACCATCAGCATTCTTATCCACAAGGGAAACTGGTTTTAAAACATGTTATAGTCAACAGCTTGTGTGTTCAAGTAAGAAGAATTGTGAAGTGAGTTATCTTTGCATGAACCCCTGAGAAGTTTCTGTAGTAAGAAATTCCTCACAAGTTTATTTTTGAATTTTTACAAATCCTCAAACATATGTCTGTCTCCTGAGCAAGGAGAGGAGTTCTTGTATGAGTGTTGACTTCTTGAGTCATGGTTCCTTTCCTTTTGTGTCCTGACCATGAAATCTACCACTTTCCAGCTTTAAGGCACAGGGGAGGTAGCCAGTTGATTATAGCCTGAGACATAGCTGTTGTTTGTACCTGGGAACCTGGGAAAATGTTTTGTTGGTTGAAAAGTAGCCAAGNAAAAAGATTAAGTGCATGCTATAAATAGCTAAGTTTTCAGAATTTGGTTTTAAGACTCATCATTACTATTATTCTTATCTTTATGCTTAAATGGCATCTTGTTTTGGAAATGGAAAGATCAGAAAAACATTAAACTAGTGCAAAATATATCCATGATAAGATTCCCTCTCCCTTCCCTTAGTATTAAAACTGAAGATGAGGATTTGGAGTACAGACAAGTACATCCTATTTTTCTAGTGGGAATTTCAATGGTTATGCCACTTAGCATTTTTGCAGTTTTTTTCAATATGTTAATCCTACAGTTACTATATAAACGTAATTATTCCAAAGATATTAAAACATATTTTTACATAAAAATAGCATGTGAAGTCACCACAGCATTTGAATTCATTGACAAACTTCTGAATTTACTCAGTTTACTCAAATGTCCAACAGATAATGGATGAACAAAATCAGTGTTCATATAATGAGATACCATTCAACAATAAGAAGGAATTCATTGATAATGGATGTTATAATAAGTGCTGACCTTGAAAAATTATACTTAGTGAAAGATATTAGCTTCCCAAATACATTGCATTATTTCATTGCTAAGAATTTTACAGAAACAGAGAGCAGATCAGCAATTACCATGGCTTTTGGATCAGTGGATGAATGAATGCTGTCTAGAATTTCAGAATAATACTAGTTAGATAATTCTATGGATATCTGTAAATATTATTTACTTTAAGTTGGTGACATTTACTGTATATAAATTATGTATTTACAAATATGTTAAAAATAGTTCTATACTGAGCTTTTGGGCTAATATCCACTTATCAGTGAGTGCATACCATATGTGCTCTGTTGTGATTGGATTACCTCACTCAGGATGATATTTTCCAGTTCTATCCATTTGCATTAAGAATTTCATGAATTCATTGTTTTTAATAGCTGAGTAGTCCTCCATTGCATAAATAAACCACATTTTCTGTATCAATTCCTCTGTTGAAGGATATCTGGGTTCTTTCAAGCTTCTGGTTATTATAAATAAGACTGCTATGAACACAGTAAACAAGATATAAGAAGTTCACATACCACACAAAGCTCAACAAGAAGGAAGACCAAAGTATGGGTGCTTCAGTTTTTCTGAGAAAGGGAACAAAAGACTCACAGGAGCAATTATGGAGATAAAGCGTAGAGCAGAGACTRAAGGAAAGAGACTGTCCTACCTAGGGATTCATCCTATAAGCAGTCACCAAACCCTGTCACTATTGTGGATGCCAAGAAATGCTTGCCAAAAGGAGCCTGATATGGCTATCTTCTGAAAGGCCCTGCCATTGCCTTACAGATACAGAGGCAGATGCTCACAGTCAACCATTGAACTGAGCATAGGGTCCCCAATGGAGGAGTTGGAGGGAAGACTGGAGGAACTGAAGGGGTTTGCAGCCTCCATGGGAAGAATGACGTTTTGGCCAAGCATATCCCCTAGGGCTCCAGGGACTAAGGGGTACACACAGTTCCAGCTGCATTTGTAGCAGAGGAATGCCTTGTCAGGCATCAATGGGAGGAAAGGTCGTTGGTCCTATGAAGGCTTGATAGATGCCTCAGCATAAGGAAATCAAGGGAGGGTGGGTTGGGTGGAGGCACATTCTCATAGAAGCAGTGGGAGGGAGGATGGGTCAGGGGTTTTCTGCGAGGGGGGAAACTGGGAACAGGAATAACATTTGAAATGTAAATAAAGAATATATTCAATAAAAAATTTATACTTTAGAAAGCAAGACAATTTTAGACACACTGGTGAAATAGTTGAACATTATGAACTGCCAACTAAAATAGATTAAATTAAGAMATTTTTATCTTGAACAAATGAACTAGCATTCAATATTGACTTTCTTCAAGAAAAAAATAAGGAATGACTACTTTACTGCTTCATCCTAAGGATGAGACCTCATTAGATTGCATTTAACTGACCTAATACCTATTGTATTTTAAAAAATGCAAGTGAATGTAAATTGCACAATGGTACATATAATTTCAGACTTTATATTAAACCTGATACTTTCTTAGTGAAGACTGATTCATATTAACCAATAATAAAAATCAACAAAATGCAATAAACCATAAAAAATTAATATGCCTGTAATCTTAGAATCTATCTATTTTTAAAATTAGCATTAGGCAAATAAAAGTCTAGTATTCCAACAACAATCTATCAAAAATAAAACAGACAGATAATTCCCAGGAAAAACTTCACAACTGCTGACATCTTCCATTGATTTGTGTTATTCAAACGTATAGTTCAGTCCATAGCATATAGTAAATAGAGAAATTAGAAGGCTGTGTGAAAAATGAAGGGATAATTTCTCTGTTCATTAATTGGTGTTGCTCCTAACTTTCAACAAACCAAAAATAAAACATTGCCAACTATATTTCAAAAAGTCATCTAGAAGTGACTGGTATCCATTTGTAACCAGTAGTTTGGTTTAACATAGCAAATATTTAAATTAATAAGTATATTATTGGTGAAGAACAAGAAACTCTGACCTCTGCATCTTTACTTGGGGAGATATAAATCTTCTCTTTGCATAATCCTAGCAATAACTGGTATCTTTTTGTTGTAATGGTTAATAGATATGAAGTTATAGTTATTGTGATAGTTGTATCATAGAACAATTGATGGAAGAACTTAGCCAAGCAGGCCCAGCTGCAATGCTGGCATATTCACCATTGATACTTCCTCCCTGAGCCAACCTAGCATCTTCCAGCATGGCTAGATACCACTGATGCTAGATCAGGTGATGGAGGGAGTCACTGAGAAAGAGATAGTGCCACATGTGGCAACTTGAGAGTCAGTGAGATACTGGAGGGGCATATAAAGGTTTGCCCAGTTCCTGCAATAGAAGAGTCTGTGTTTATCACTTGCTCTGCTCCTGAGGTCTGTGTTATTGACTCTGAGCCTTCTTACCCCCAACCCCAAGGGCAAGCAATAATGAATACTATAGAATTTATTCTTTGGTGGATTGAAGAGACATTTAAAGTCCACAATTGAGTACATTTTAGAGATGGTAGGTGTAATAATCATGGTGGTCAACCTGAATGGAGCAAGAATTAAACGAGAAGCAAGACTGTAGATAAATTGAAGTACAAAGATACACCCTATAGTAATTTCAATGAGAATGTCCCCGAATAGAGTCAGAGATTCAAACAGTTGGCCTTAAGTTAGTCATGCTGTTAGGACAGACTTAGGAAATATGGTCTTGTTTTCTTGGTAAGGTTATTTTGTCATAGCAATAGAACAGCAACTAATACACACTCTGATTTCCCACGACACAAGGAGAATCCAAAGGAAAGCTTTTACTTTTTGCCTGCTCCCCCCCTCCACCTCCCGYCACATCTTACTGGTCAGTTCATCTACATGGTTAATGTTGCTGCCACTGCTAATTCTATCCTACAGTGACACCAGAATCCAGATTTGTCTATTTTCCAACATAGACTAAAACCAGTGGATCTACAAGAATCCTCCAGGCCTCCTAAATCAGTGAGCTGAGAAAATACCTGGTCTTCAGGCTCTCCAGTGTGAAGACAGCCATTGTTGAACTACCCAAACTTTATCATGTAAGGAGGTCTAATGAGTGTCCTTTCAATACATATTCATTCTGTCTATTCCCTACTTCTAAACAACCCTCATGATACAATAAGTGATCAGTGGAGTGACCTAACAGAGATAAATCATGGATCACAAAGATGTATCTGTCATAACATGATCCCATAATTATAACTGAATATAATAAGCATGATTATCTATCCAAATTCTGCCTTATTGAGAATCGCCCTGTATGTTAAGCAGGGTTGCCTTTAAAAAACGTTTGCACCTAAATATCTTACTATTTCATTTCCTCTATGAACAAATAAGGCAGAATAAGATGATATTTTTAACTCTGCAGTTCTTTTAATATAAAGGAAATGGTCTTTTCATTGTAATGCCATGGAAAGCGTTCCAAATACATGTCACTCTAATTAATTAAAAATTGTAATACTGTGGAATGCATGTGTTATCACCATTGATTATGTCCTAATATTAATGTTTGTCGAACATTCAGTAAGTCCATGTCCATTATGCTTGCTCAATTCTAGTTTACTCAGCTATAAAATACAGTAAGTCAGAATCTGGCTCACTCCCAGTCCTTTTCAGTCAATTCAAGTACTTTATCTACAAATCATTCCACAAATACACAGCWAGAGCCTTCTGTGTATCAAATGTTYATCTCAGTACTAGGCATAYATAGGCAAGCARGAATAACCTAGTCCTTTCCACACCAAAAATAGTTTCATGAGTTTTAGTAAATTGGCTTCTTCCCACACCCTAAGACCTCAGAAATTCAAGGCAAATTATATTCAGAGCCTACAATTTAAAATCAGAAATATGTCAGAAATCATATTGTTCAACTACTTGACTTAACAAACATGACTGTTGAAACCAGTGGTTTCAGACATTAATTGGTTGGAAAACATCAGATGAAAGATTAGGAGTGGTAAGCAGATATAGAATGGAGCAGCTAAATCAACTTTGATTATTTATAGTAGTTGTGTGAATAATTGATTGTCCAATCAAGTGCTATATGTAACTATATCATATAAAAGTGCTTTTT
>BDUI01007228.1:40098-53180 GCA_002335545.1 Apodemus speciosus
TTTTCCCCTTAGTCAGAAGACAAAGGACCAACTATAAAAGTTTTCCCAGGCTCACCTGCAATCATGATTTCTTGAGTTCATTTTGAAGATCATACTCTCCAATGCACCCTGCGCTGCAAGAATGGACTCTCAGAACTGCATTCACCTGGCTGCACACTCTTGTCATAGAGTTCCATCTGCACTGTGACATGCTGACTCACAAATTACAGTCTGGAGTCCTCTGGGTCCTGTCACCAACTGGAGTCACAAACTGGTAGACTGGCAATATTCTAGAACAGTTTAATCAAGAATGTTTGCCTCTTTCAGGGAAGGAACCTTTGCATTCTTGAGACTGAGGCAAGAAGATAGTGAGTTCAAGGCCAGTCTGGGCTATACATCAAGACCTTGTCTCAGGACACAAAGTCTCACTCATCCTCTCCCTGAAGCAAAAAAACAACCATGATTTTCAAAGTAATTGTACCTTTCTTGTATTTATAACTAGCCTTTTGAATGGGTTCCTAAACCACATTGCTCAGTTTTATCTCCTCCTGTTTCTGTAAATGGCACAAATACAACCTGATGTTCAATGAAGATGCATTCATTTTGATAGTGACACTAATTCTTCTGGTTTGTATATTAAACATTAACTCCTATTCTTGAAGAACATTGTTGATACTCTAATTTAATAATGATATGGTAACAATATGATAAAAAATCCCGCTGTAAGCACTGAAGTCTATGTTTTCATGGAGATATCTTACTGTAAGGCATGTGCTCTCGCTCTCTCTCTCTCTCTCTCTCTGTGTGTGTGTGTGTGTGTGTGTGTGTGTGTGTGTGTGCACGCGCACGTGTTCACTGCCTCACAGACTTCAAAATGCTTGATCCTGCACAACTTAATTTTATCTCTTTTTGAAGATATAGAAGCATATCCTCATTTTGTCTTCACTTATACTGAAAGCTCTGTATCTATGCTAATACTCCAATTTATTCTAGCTTGGCCCCCTTTCAGATGTATTCTCTTTTTTAAATCAGTTTACACCTGATATATAAAACATAGGATTGCATACTATAATTATAATTATAATGTTTGTACATCTGTAGCTAAACAGACGCACATGTGTAATTTTAAATTATCATTTCCCTAGTTGTTTATGTGGAGAAAYAACCTCCTCCTCCTTGTCTTCTTCACCTTCCCCTTCTTTCTCTCCCTCCTTCCCTTCTGGCATCATTAGGATAATTTACATTAAAGGCAATAATTAAGYCCTTATCTACTTTCCCTCTTGGTTGCCAGTCTTTTCATAACCGGAGAAGGATTTGAATATGAACCTCTTCTCTGTTTCATGAATAGTAAATATTTTGACATTGCTGCAAGTGATGTTGGCATGTACCCTGTCTTTATCATACTTTCTTTGTCACTTTCTGGATGGTGTCAGATAATAAACAGTGATTCTTAAATTTAGTGTTGTTATATTTATAAATGAGTGCTAAGTGTTTACAGAGAACATTTTTATACATATTCCTGGGAGAAGACTAAGCAGTACATACTCTCTTGTAGAGGACATAAGTTCAGTTCCTCATAATTGGGAGTTCACAACTCCCTATAACTTCAGCTCTAGCTGATCTGACATCTTTGCCCTCTGCAGGTATCCATACTCATGTGCACTCATACACATATGTAAAATATAAAAAAGCTAAAAGAGAAAATTTTTATACATGAGGTCACATAGTTTTCTTTACTCTCTTTAAAGCCTTTATACTTTTAGCTTTGATTTTTTTTTATTTACAAAATCCCTCTCACTTGATGAACTGTTGTACAGAATTCAAGTTTTATGTACATTTTCTCATAAACTTAAACTACCTAAATACATTACACAACGAATGAAAAACATTAGCATATAGACTCAGACATATACATATCCATAGATCCCCTTTGCCCCATTTCTATATTAATAAAATCCACATGTCATTTCAATATTTTATAAATTTTCACTGTGCTATACTGAGAATAATTGACTACAGCAAATATCTTCATCCTATTCTGCAAGATTCTTGGACTTTCTTGGCTTGTATATATTCTGTACATTGTATCTGTAGATTTTAAATTTTTTATATGTCATGGTTTTTTCCCTTATGTTCACCAGGTGATATACTAAACCATTCCTATGTGGATTTAGAACTTTTCTCTTGTTTGCTTCTAGTTTATGTTTCTACACATTCACCATGATTTAACTACTTTTTACTTCTTGTTTCCTTCTTCCTCCCATTCTTCCCTCCAGTCTTCTTGGAATCGATTCAATCATTCATTCTTCCTGCTGGTGTGCCTGGGATATAAGGAAGTTAAATGGGTTTCTTACTGTTCTAAAATATAGGAAATGCAAGATCAAGGGGCTATGTCTGGTGTATGCCTTGGTACAGCATCCTTCTATCATGAGAGCACAACAAGTTGCCAGGGAACCGCACATCTTCTTATTACATTTCCAACACACACATTTCCAGCAAGACATTCAAACCATAGCAACATATTTTCACTTTTGAAATTGATTTTAAGTTTGTATCAGATACTTTCAGCCATTCTTCCCTACTGTTTCTCTGCCTTCCTCTCTCTCCGTGTTTCTAAACATATTAATCAAGCTCATTTAAAAGGCTTGTCTGCAAATGTCAATATCTGGGTCGATTTTCCTTTTTTTTTTTCTGTTATTGATGAATATTTAAAGATAAAGATACTTTTATCTTTAAGTGTTTAGAAAAGATTTACTGAATGATGAATATTGGTGTAAAAGAATCAGAAGATTTAAGTTGTATTTTCTACTCAGAAAGCTTTCCACCTTTTATATTTTACAGGTAGATTGACTATGCAATCAGCTTCTTAACCCAACAGGAGCTTAAGATGGTGTGGAGATTGGCTGCAATGTTTGTTAAGCCCATTCCATTCTGCTGACTCTTATCTTCCAGGCAGTCCTCCTACAACCTGAGGTGCAGCAGCCCTGAGATTCATCATCTTCCTCTGATAGATGCAGAAGACAGCTCTAGCCATAGGAATTCTGACTATCTTATCTTCAAAATCTGGTAAATGCCCTGGGTTGCAAGTGCATGATGCTTTCCCTAACCTCAGATCATTGCAGAAATTCTCATTCTGCTCTTTTGGAAATGATTGCCCTTGTTTCTCAATGCCTGAAGAGCACCAGAAATGAGAAAATATCCCATGGGGAACTATTTTTGTTTGAATGCCCTACAATTCCTGATTGCCCCAGCAGCCACTCATGTCCCTTGTGAATAGGCTCCACTATAGCAAGAACAGTAGATTGTTATTTAATAATTGTGTTGTGTAGCCTTCTGAAGCTGTAAACTTCTTAAAGGCAGAAGTGATCATCATTTTCTGTGTATTTTCAGAATACCAGATGGAAAGTGGGGATTCTTGTTAATGAATTAAAAAATATACGACCATATATCATGAAAATGTCCCCTTTTGTGTTTTTAATTATAATATTAACCCTATAAATACAGCTTAGCATCTACATTTGTTCACTGTTTTGATTTTGTGGCTGTGATAGATAATTTTGTATGTATGTGTACATGCTAATTTGCCTCAGTATTATTAAAGCTAGGAATGTATCTCAAAGTTAGAGAATATACGTAATTTTATTATAAATAAAGTGAAAAAGACCAATTTAATCATAAACGTTACTACACTAAGAATTTTATCAGATTTTATTACTGATTAATTAAAAATACAGTTTTCACCCAAACCTTTATTTCTTATTAAACTATTAAAATTACTTCAAACTTTTCTTCTCTTTGAAGCAAGCAGTCATTTAAAATTTGTCTTTCCAATACATTTATTCAGGTCAAGAAAACTCGGATGTGTGATTCCCCATAAAGAAGTGAATAAGGTTTACTACTTATATCCTCTAATTGCTTGCCCTTTAAAGCATTGGCTACTCTAAGTTATAATGGTATTTCTTCTGGCTAAGAAGAAACATGCAGGAGACTTCACTTAAAAGGTTAATGAAAAAATGAGTCCTTCTAATTTATATAAATGCCAGGTGAGGCATATGGCTGGAGCATCTCTGTCATTATACAGCACCCTTTCAGAGCTTTGCCTTTGCCAGCATTCACTTGGTATTAGCTGCCCATTTCAGTCCCTTACAGGCTTTATTAAAACATGAATACAGATGAGATTTGAAAACGACTCCGATGAACACTGTCTTTGGATGCTTTTTTACTGTAATAAAAGACAATAATTCAGTTGAGCTGCTCAGTTAGCTAGTTACTAGCTTATCAGAACTATTTATACTTGGAGAAATTTGAATTAGACCATTAAAAATGTTTTCTCTACTACATTTTTTTAAAATATTCAGTAGCTAGATAGGGCAATCATACTAAACTGAGAATATATGCAAGATTTTCATTGTCACAGACTTCCTTTTGAAAAAACCAACTTCGAGTTTTCAGCAGAATGGGGAAGAGGTTTTGTTTTTATGTGAAAGGTCTGGATAAAATGTATGAAGATCCTCTTGAGTCATTTCTGGTTTCTCTCTGAATACATTTTGAAGCAAACATGAGCTGTGCATCTACACAGAGATTATTTATCCAAACCATTTACATTCACCTCTCCTAAGTTAGAATACCCCAAGAAACATTTTACTTGGTGACAAGCAGGTTATTGATTGTAAAGTTAGAGGTAAAGCTGTAATTAATACTGAAGTCCACCAGCATGTGACCACTCAAACGGCTATTCCACACTATCTAATTTAATAGTAATTCGATGCTGTTCTTTACTTAACAGCAGAGAAATACATTAGCAAATGAACAAGCTGTTGGTTCTTAGTGTGGAGTCATTGCTTACTGGTCAAATTATGTAACCAGAGAGGGATTTGCATAGAGACAAAGAAATGGCAGATTCCAGACAGAACTTGAAGAATTGTTCTTCCAATAGCCARTGCTTTTCCATATAGTGCTCTGCTTCTAGTTACATGCACATACTCAAGCTTCTGCCAGTTTACAGACCGACATTAGTATCTTCATTTAAAAATGACCGCATCTCCCATATAATCTCTACTATCACATCTGTGAATAAGATCCATTTATATATTTCCCATTGAGACTAAAGTTTTTAAAATTTACCATTTCATCATGAACATGTGCTTCACAGTATAAATGTTTTTATAATGAATGTAATAATAAAATGGTGAGAAGTTCAACAAAGGCAACACATAGCAATATTTATCCCATGTGTTATCTGTCATTGTCATACATTTACAGAAAGCTGGATTCTAAACTTGTGAAGCAAAAAACAAAAAAGTAAAACTTCCTTTATCTTAAAGGCAACTTACTGATCAAAATGAGAGACTGCAGGAGACAGGTGCAGTGGATATCTACAGAACAACAATGTTTTCTAGGCACAACAGAGCACCTCACATATGAAATCAAAGCAGTTAGGACAGCATGTGTAAGACCTATGCAAGACTGAGCCAGACAAAATTCCAACATAGCAAAAGGGGACAATCAAGAAATGCCACCACTAGCTGAGAAGCTATTAGACATTAATGACTACTAGATGGAGAGTCAGCTTTTTTCAACAATATAGTTCCTGAGAGGATATGTCCACAATGCAGAAGAGATGCACCTATGTATGTACCAGCAGCACCAGGTGGACTTGGTGCATTTCACAAAAGAACACACACAATTAGGGAGGGAATAATAGTGGTATAATGGAGGACAGAAGGAAAGAGATGATTGGTATGCTTGAATAAACCATTATACACATGAATGAAATTCTCAAACAATAGAAAATATGTGCCGATGTTATTTAGAAACCATCTAAAGCAAAAGATCTCAGCTTCAGGGTTATGACCCTATCATAGCAGCATTTGCAATGACTGGAACACTTGGGTGGAAACCATGCTTACAAATTTATATCATAAGGAATCCTTATAACTTTATTATGATTGTACTCACAGAGATCCTTACAAAGAAATCAGCCTGGTTAACATTAGGGGGTGGGAACTGAAAAGACTAACATATCCCAGCACATTAATCTAGTGAGATATTTCACAATGGTGACAAAATAAGTGCACACATGGAAGAAACTTACTATGTCTTGTGTTCCAAGCTCTTGCTCACGATGAAACAATAGCATCTATTCAAGTAAAGTCTTAAGCAACTTCTATGGGATAGTACAAAGTCTGAAGATAGAGTTATGATCAAAATAGTCTATAAAATTCACAGCATAGTCTTGAGACTCTGGTGTTAGAGGTGTCATAGAGAACCTATCACAGTAACCTATGCACAAGATAAGTATTGGGTGATATTRGTGTAAACAATGTAAAATGAGTAAGGGGGAGATATTTTATATTTAGTTTTGAAAGTTTTAGTTGATAACTTTGGACAATCTAGAATAAGCTGGGACAAGATTCTTAATATGGAATTGTCTGGACTGTATTACCTATAGTTGTTAGCTTGGCTCCCCTTCCACAGCAGGAAGCAATCTAATAAGCATGGACCCTCTCATTCTTACCTCACTACTCACCATTCCTATTTCCTTCACATTCATAAAATGGGAGGAATGTTGGTCACACTAAGAACCATATTCTGGAACCAGGTGCCTCAGTGCTTTCCCATCCCACACCCCCCCCCCAACATACCTTCAATGACTCAAAGTCGATGCCCCACCATCACTAACAGTTGATATGACATGTTTCCACCATGGTTATTTTTCCACTATGTGTTTGCTCCAACCTCCCTATAAAGCCTGCCATCATAGCATATCCTATTGCTATGTCCATCCCTACTCAGAGGAAACCATTTTGTGTATCCCTGCCTTGATATATCTTTTTCATGATGTCCTTTGCTTGGTGTGATTTTTGTTATATTCCTTAGCCCCAGTCTTTCCTTAGTGTCTTCAAGTAGGTATGTCTCTGAGGGTCTTGAAAATGTCAGTTAAAGTCAGAAAACTGAGCCCACTATACCAGGCACAATTCCCTAGAGAGATCTCCTGTCCAAATATGTGTTTTCATTTCTTTTTGCTCTTGATGGTGATGGATGTGATATAGCCAGCTATTTCAGGTTTTTGTCTTGACTTTCTTGCAATAGAGGACTTTAACCTGAAAATATAAGCCAAATAATGATGTCACCTTTCAAAGTTGTTTTGTGAGGGCAATATTAGTTTTAAACTCTTCCACTTTATCTACACAGGGAATTATTTTCTAATGGCATGAATATATTTCTTAARTGAGCTATGATTTTATTTACATTATGTTCAGGTGCTAATTTTAGCAAAGTATTCCTTCCATTTGGAGAAAGTGGCTTTATAAAYTCAAATATTTATTATTTAAAGCTTATCTTTTTTCTTTCYCAAATAAGATTTGAGACTTTATCTAAGAAATATTTTAAATGTAGCCTCCGTAATTTTTTTAAAGTTKCTTTATATATTTTCATTAGTGAGTGTTGTGGTAGCAGAGAGACATTTACAGTTTTTTTTCTTATAATTACTCTATTCTTTGGTTATAACTAAATGTTTTATCTAATGACATTTAAATTTAACTATATCTTTTCATTTTCTACTATAAACTATTTATAGCTCCCATGTTTATTCAGGTGATTACTCTATATCAAATATCACAATTATTTTGTTCTAGATTGTACTTATTTTTTATTTTATCTCTATTCACTTGTAGAGACTTGAATTTGTATATATTCCCATTCATATAAAATAAATGTTTGGTTTCTTATAAAATTAACTTATTTGTATTTAATTATTTCATACAATATATTTGATCATATCATTTTTCCCAACTACCAGATTCTCCCCACTTCCCTACTCACCCAACTCCATTTCTATGTTCCTATCTCCACACTCTCTCTTGCCCCACTTTCTCTCACTCTTGTTCTCCCTCTCTTTCACACACACACACACACACACACACACACACACACACGCACAATTTGAAAATTAAAAGGTAAAATAAACATGATTCTTGCATCTTTGTAGTATCTTTGTATATACCTCCAGAGAGGTAGTGTTACAGAACTAGTTTAATGAGAAACAGTAAGTCTTTATTCTTAGTTTTGGCTTAAAAACAGTTTTATCACCTCACAAACCCGTGGCTCAGGAATCTGACACACTTCACAATAGTGGAAATCACTGAATTCTTTTGTGGCATCAGACAACCTTCATTTCTGTCTTTTCTGGGTTTTCGAAGTAACACATGTTCCCTAATTTATGGCTCTCTTTTTCCATGTTCAAAGCCAGCAACATTATGTTTCTCAGATTGCTCTTCTATAATCCTACCTCTTAACCATAGCTAAGAGTCATCTATTCTTAAGAACATTCAGATAATTCAGAATGGTGCCTGTAAACCCTTGAGATACTGAGAAGCCAGGCTCATCCCCCAGAGGATATGATATCCAACCACCTAGCTCTGCCCATAGAACATGATAAGGGACAAAACAGCTCTTCTAGACATAGGTAGCCAACCTCTGACCTACAGAGTAAAAAACCCAAGTTTACCCTGAAAGTCTCTACCTTGGAAAGCTCTGTCACCCAAGCAACACCAAATAAATTATTTCTGCTGCTTATGTCTCTGCTGCTTCTCCCATAGGCTATTGCCCTACTAGGTCTTTCCTTCCCAATAAATATCTTGTGTGAGGTTTGTTTTGCAGTATGACTTAGTGGTATTTCTTGGCCCCTGACTGCCAGGAAACTTTTCCATTAAGAGGTATAACTCTTGCATTAGAAGAAACATTTTYATCTGGAGCAGATCTGTAACACTTTCATTGGGAAACCCCACCCACTCAACTAGAGCAGAGCTATAACACTGCATTAGGGAAAACTTGCAACAGAAGTAACCCTAAAACAGCATGTAATGCCATAGGATTTACTATAGAACTGGATATAAAATATGAGACATAAAAGAGAATAGTAATCAACGATGAATTTCTAGCTTGAATAACTGCTTCTGAGTTTAAGAGCAAAGATCAGGGCTGGAGAGATGGCTCAGTGGTAAGAGCACTGACTGCTCTTGCAGAGGTCCTGAGTTCAATTCCCAGCAACCACATGGTAGCTTACAACCATCTATAATTGGATCTGATGCCCTTTTCTGGTGTGTCAGCAACAGGATGCTCATATACATTAAATAAATATTTTTTTAAAAAAAAAAAAGAGCAAAGAGCAAAGAACCAAGAGAAAGAACAGATGATTAGGAAATATAAGAGCTTGCTGTAAGCATGAAAAATTTGATGCAAATAACCTGTCAACCATTTGCATCTATACGGTGACACACACAAAAGTAAACTTAGAGCTTAAACTCTTTCTTTCACTAATTTCATTACATTTGGAGGCATTGCAATTTCCTGAGCTAATCATGCTTGTTGGAACGCACATTAAATTAAGACAAAAATTTGCTACTTTTACTTCATACTCAATGGTCATTATTCTTTCTCAGATAGAGAACTGCAAGTAAGTGGTTTCCCCTTTCATCATAATGTATAAGATTTGCCAGAGATCATTTGACTGTATAGGCTTTCCTTGTCCTGGCTAAGCATTGCATCTGCTGGTCTTATTTTCTGATGCTTTTCTAGGGACAGTTATTCTCAAGTGAGTACTCTGTATTCTGAAGTAGGTTCTGAAATAGGAACCTGAATAGCATTAATATCTCCCCAGAGTTTGATCAACAGAGTTTTATAATAGATACTCCTTGGAAATGAATTAATTTTTTTACCGTGTTTCTCCTCCTTTAGTATTGTTAAGCTCATTGTCATTTTAAAGCTACATATTCTTTCAGTCTATGCTCCATAGCATTCAAAACAAAGTATCATAATTGCATTTGACTTTATCTTCTTCCTGATTTCAATTTCTCTCTAACTTTGTATAATTCTAGGAAGGATGCCAAGGCCTTTCAAAAAATTTATTCCTGTGCCGACAGGGTGGTGGGTGAGATTTTACAAAAAGAAGTATTATTATTGTTGCCTAGAAACCAAAAGGCATTCAAAGTAATAGGAAGAATGGGGGAATAAATGAAAATATCATTTATGATGGCATTTGATTTGGGTGAGTAAATAACTGAATGACTATGTGAACCTTTCACTTGTTGTAACAATCTGTCTGCTCTTCAAAGAATACTCTGTGCAAGTGTTCAATTACTTGAATATTAATCAGTGTATTAGCCTGGAATTTGCATATGTTTGTCAGAACTGCAGTGTGTCTCATAAACTTTTATTATTAAATCATTGTCTTGACTTCAAAAAAGGTCATAGTTTACCAAAACTATTTCTTTGGTAGCTATTTGTTTAAAACAATATKCATAAGATTGAAGAATCTACTGCCAAATATTGAATAATATATTAAGTCAACAGTTCCTTGTGTTTGTAAAAGAAAGGATTTGAAATATAACAGGGAAAATAGATAAGGTCAGTGGTATCTCTTTTTCCTTGCATCTCTTAATATATTGAAATCCAGTGAGTTTACAACAGTTAATGCTAGAAATGAACAATGAAATGAATGGATAATGACTACTGAGTCCAGAAAAAAAGAAGTTATATGTCATTGTATATCTTTTGAAAGCTGTGTTCTGCCTGATTCATCACTGTGGACATCACTTCAGTTTTAAATACTCACTTAGAAATAAAATTAAATTTAAATTTTAAATGTACTTATTGGTAAAGACTAGACATGGATTTAATACCTTACAATTTAGCAGCTTGCATTTTCAAGAAGCCACTCTGCATTTTTTAATGCGAGGTGTGTGTGTGTGTGTGTGTGTGTGTGTGTGTGTTTCTGAGCTTATCATTGGCTATTTCCAGACCTGTTGTGACATCTATTTAATTCATTCTTTTTCTCTGCAGCCTATTAATAACTCTAGCAGCTGAAATATCTTCATTATGTATTTTAAAATGGAAAAGGTCGCTATGTGAAAGATCAAAAAATCCCTAAAACCTTTGATATAAGAAACTGGATGGAGCAAATAAAAATCTTGCCAGAGTGCTTTCAAGGCAATGAAAGAAGCAGGCCAAGAGAATAGGTTTTATTCAAGCACAGAGTAAAGGAGTCACAATGCATGATGAAGGACTATAAAAAAAATTCTGAATAGAATTTAAATTGATAGCTTAAAAAGAAAATGGATAGTCCACTCATTCGCAGTCTCTAGTAGACTGTCATTCCAAACCTTTAATACAATCAGTACCTGGACAAATGCTGTGATTCTCTGCTACAGGTGTGGACAGAAGTGAAAATGTGAAATCTGCTATATAAGAAAGCTTTCTGTACTCATACCTCAAATGGATTTTATTCAAAAATGTGAAAGAAATTAACTAAGAATACCTGAATCTCTTCTTTGGAACCATTTATGTAAGGCTGATAAGAACTTACTTTATATACTTTATAAAAGGATCTTCAGATTACATCCCCAAAGAATGCTTTCCCTAAGTTTTCTGGAACATCTACTCCAATGGAAACACTATACAGATATGAAAATACTATCTTTTGTTCTTACTGGAGTTTTTGTATTTGGTTCTATGACTTTTCTCTCCTTTCTAACTGTTAGCTGATTCCCTTTATGACACTAAGCTGTCATAAAGCAGATATTTGTTTTTCTCCCAAAACATCATTTCCCTGGTACATTTTCATTTACAAACGTTTTGGCTTTATGGCTGTTCTCCATGCAAAGTCAACTGGATTGGTTGAATATTTTACTAATATTAGAAGGGAAAGTCCTATGATGCTTCACAATTGATGACAAAGTCCTTGGTCTTCAAGCACAATGTATCCCCACAACATACCTTTACTAACTAAGGTGTATACAATTGCTCAAGTTCAGCCAGATATTTTTTTCCTACATCAGTGATGGCATTGAGACCATGAAAAGAAATACCTCCAACCTTTTATTGGCATTTCTTTACTTTCTGATCTTRGTGCCTGGTTGCAGTAGCAAGGACCACCCAAGATTTGGCATGAAGAGAAGAAGCTTTGCAGGTATAGACCTTGCAGAAAAGTATGCTATCTTAGGCAGAAGATGTTAATTCCTTTTTCTCTGTTAATCTGAATCTCCATCCTCTAAAACATTTCCAACCTCTATACTTAATATTTCTTCATTTCCAACCTATCTCCCATTTAGTCTCCATCCTCAAATCTAATCCCTTCACATAAATAACTACCTGATGGCAACTGACTAAGCATGTATTAATTATATAATATTTATGTTATTTTTGATACTATACAGATCACATCACAGGTACTGCTCAGATTTATTCTACTATAAATTCTGCCTTGTCCTGAAAAACATAAACTACCAAGAAAAATATTATGTGATGAACCCTACTCTCAAAGCCTTTGGGGCTATTTTAATTCATTGTTTATGATCTTAATATCATAGACTTTAAGTTCCAAGAAATAAAGGACAAAATCTGACTCATTTCATTGTAATACTAAAATGCACAGGGCAGRGCTCATAATAAGAACTGAATATGTATTTAATGACTGAATGAAACCATGCCAAAGATTGTATGGAATATCTATTGGTAAAGGTGCAGGTAAAATCGTCAACATTAAGGAAGTGATATCAAAAGAGGACAGGCGCATAGAAGGAAGACTCTATAAGGAATTTGAACAACCAAATTTTTCATGGTGCTCCTCTGACCTATGTGTGTGGAGTATGAATGAGCAAACCTAAGGACTGACTGGAAATTCTCCTGCCTGTGTGGTTTACCCTAATCATTCTGGTTCAGTTTTCTTATCTAATAAAATAGGACTATACCTATCACACAAAGTTTATAATTCTATGGAAGAAAATCAACAGTAATCATACTATAGATCTTTGTGGCTTTAGTAAGGCTTTATTTTTAATTACTTACTCTCCAAAGATTTACTACCAACAATGTTATTATACATATTCACAAAGAAACAGGGATATAAGCAACTAAGATAAGGTCACATCCTATACTTGTGAAAGCCTTGATTTGAATGACAGAAGAACCACTTAGAGAAAGCAAAAATAATTTTCTTCAGTGATGCTTACATTATTATCATTAACACTATTAATTTGATCTTTTTTTATTGGATATATTCTTTATTTACATTTCATTTTCCTTTTCCTGGTTCCCCGCCCCCC